>WIGM01001099.1:0-13114 GCA_014235935.1 Colletotrichum musicola
TGGGATCCGGCGAGGCCGCTCGGGGCTTCGTGGAACAGACCGTTGAGCACCATCATATCAGTGTGGCAGAACGACGCAACGGCGACCTTGATGAGAATGTCGTGTACTCCGAGCAACTCGGCTGTGGGGACGGGAATCTCCTCCAGAGTCCATGGTTTTCCGAACTGGGCGGTCAGGCTCGGTTAGGGGTTCCCCTTGTTTCTTTTCTCCCTCGACTGCTATGTCGACGACTCACCTCTTTGACCACAGCAGCCTGCATCTTTTGGGGGCTTTGTGAGATGGTTTCCGGCGACATTTTGTAAGAAGGAGAAACAGGAGTGTACTCGGGGCTAAGTTCAGGGCTTGCGTGTTCGCGTGAGACACGGGTAGCAGTGATGCAAGTGATACTTGGAGATACCAAAGGATGGAATAAGAGACCGAGGACGACCGACGAGAAACCATGACACAAACGGTTCCTTATGAAATGGATCGACCTCCTTATAAGTCCCGCTCCAAAACGTGCGGGGCCGCCCATCGCAGAATCGGGCCTTGGCCGTTGAAGAGGCACGGGGTTGGGGCAGGGTGCTTGACCAACAAATTACAGCCGGGGCGATCTGGATCTTGCTGGGTATTGCTAAGAATGGTCCTTGCCAATGTTTATAAAGACGTCATTTGTCCACGTATCAGTATCTACTGAGTCTTGTTCAACCTCAGTCCAGCGCAGCATCTGTCAACACTGAAGAAGAATTGGCTTAAGCAGTGACTCGGCCGAGTAATTCATGATCGTGAGTGTCTCGGCCGGTTGCTAATGTGTCGGCCGACATCTCCCCAGTTGCTGACACATTCCGGAATTCGCGGGAATAACAGCCATCTCGTTTTTCTCGAGGCCCCGAGGCCATCGTCTGCAGCTCGAATTCCATGGAGCTGTACAGTCTTTCAATCAGGTAGAAAACTAACTTTCAGTAGGTAACTACACTTCGAAACGAATTACTGGCTATAGGCCAATAGAATCAATCGCTGTTCTTTACTGAGCTACGAGAGTCCTCATTTCGCCGTGGTAGCTCTCCCCAAGTCGCACGTTACCGATCAACGCCGAAAAGATCCCCCGAGTGAGCGAGTGCCGGGTAGCCGACCAACAGGCTGCCGTCAATCACGTCCTCGTCAGCCTGTTATCTTTTTACTCAGGGGATCCGGTTTCTAAGGCGAATCAGGAAGGTAAAGTAGGCGACTTCCGCTCCGTGCCGCTCGTATCTCGAGCACGCGAAACGAACCCCTTGCATACTGCGACAAGAATAGAAGCTCATTGGCTCGTATTTGAGGGGCCGTTGGAACGCGTCGTGTTGCCGGCCGGAGAACACCAAAGGTCTTACCCCTGAGCGTCCGTGATGTTTTCAATAAAAAGTAAGTCATCAGAAGATGCACTTGGCTAGCAATCCGCCAAGAACGCGCCCTTCATCTTCGCGCTGTTTCTTTCTTCTTTTGTTCGTAGATTCCCAAGAAGCATTACTTTCTCTCTGAGCCTGTGTCTTGAGACGTACCAATCGCGCGTTGAGTTGCGCGCTCAGTACATGATGAATCGCGTACCTCAACTCGTGTCCGCCGCGACCGCCGCGGTGTTCTTGTTGCTGCTCCCATTCCGTCTATGGAGACTCTCCGGAGAAAAGGTCAAGGTTGTTCCTGGATACCATGGCCTGCCCAAACTGGTGCGTGGTTGAGCTGAGATAACGTGACTATGGTGGTTGACTTGAGTCTCAGGTACTTGCCGTTTTACTGGTCTTCGCGCAAGCAGGTCTCGTGGCTGATGCATCATTCCTAAGGCTCGGAGACTCAAAACTTCAGCTCGCCTTCGCGATTGTCGCGTTCGTCGCTAGCGTAGGCCTCGCCCCTCTGATCTTCCTAGAGCACAGCCGGTCCATCAGCCCGTCTGACCTCGCAATCGCCTACCTGATCATCTCTCTAGCGTGTGATGCTGTCGAGCTGGCGACGAACGATCATGCACATGTGATGTTGATGCCGGCAAAATACTCGCTCGACCTGCCGATGTTCGCGAATCTCGGCATCAAGTTTACGTTGCTGTGGATTGAGAACCGAGGAAAGAGAGCAATTCTCAGAGATGAGCACCAGCAACACTCACCGGAAGAGTTGGGAAGTGTCCTGAACAGGACGTTCTTCTGGTGGATCAACTCGATTCTGGCTAAGGGAAACCGGAGCATTCTCACAGAAGAAAGCTTGCCACCGCTCGACGACAAGCTTTCGTCAAAATTGCGTCGTCAAAGGGCCTTGAGAGCTTGGGATCAGAGATGTGAGCTCCAAGACTTCTCGTCGTATTACGTATTTGAGTTCTCTAACAACGAGGTAGCAAAACCGGAGACGAAAACCACGTTGCCCAGAGTCCTGGCCAAGAGCATGCTGCCGCACTTCCTCGCACCAGTCATTCCTCGAATCTCGCTCATCGTCTTTCGATATTCTCAACCAGCCCTGATCACTATTGCCATCCGCTACCTGAATAACTCCTCCGGGGAGCTTCTGACAACTGGATTCTCGGTGGTTTCGATGGCTATAATTGTCTATCTCGGCTTAACGGCATGTAGTTCCTTGAAATTACTGATCTAATAGCCATTAACATCTAGAACAGGTATCACGAGCAATTTACCTGCACAGCCTGAACCGGGTTAAAATGATGATTCGAGGCGCCGTCGTCGGTCTCATCAACAACCAGTCGTTGAGCCATCTCTCAACTGGCTACGACGACGCAAAGGCGGTCACGCTCATGAGCACCGATGCGGAAAACGTCGGGCAGAGCGCGCAGATGTTCCATGAGTCGTGGGCGCACGTCATCGAGGTCGCGATCGGCGCGGTGATGTTGGCCCGCCAAGTCGGATGGTTCTTCCTGGTCCCGTTTGTGATGATCCTCTGTGAGTTCTTCTGAAAGATGTTGTGTCGGTAATATTGAAGTTAACCACCGCCTCTGAAGTCTGCTCGCGAATGAGTCGGTACCTCGCCAAGAACTTGCAGGCGAAGCAGAAAGCCTGGAACGAAGCCACTCAGAAACGTCTGGCTCTGACGGCTTCGATGCTGACTTCGATGAAGAGCCTGAAGATGCTTGGTGTTACGCCGCACACAGAGTCCATGGTGCAAGAATTGAGACTCCAGGAACTCGAGATGGCCAGGAAGGTGCGCTGGATGATGGTGGCCTATAATGCGAGCGGTATGTCCTTGGCTCTGGTCTTGTGATCTCGATTTGCTCATCGCTCACTGTTCCAGCAAACGCGCTCGGTATCTTCTCCCCGATTCTCACGTTGGTGTTGTACGTCCTTCAGGCAAGCTTCAACAAGACTACGCTTGATGCCGAAACCGCCTTCACGACCACGGCGCTCCTGGGGTTGGTCACACATCCTGCCAACATGATCATGACGATCATACCGCAGGCCATAGGTTCTTTGGCTGCTTTTCAGAGGATTCAGGAATACCTCCTTCAACCGCCTCGGTCGGACCAAAGACAGACTCTGGAGAGGAAAGCCGATGACATGACCAGCTCGCCAGCAATTCGACTAGACGGAGTCAGCCTTCGTCCTGCCCCATCGACACCCGGAGTCCTTCAGGATGTCGACATCGATATTAACAAGGGATCAATTGTCATATGCTCCGGGCCGGTGGGCAGCGGTAAGACAACCCTTGCCAAGGCTATCATGGGGGAACTTCCCCCAGCTAGCGGAATCATATCAGTATCCTCGAAACGCATCGGTTGCTGTCAACAATCACCCTGGTTACCGAGCGGGACGATCAAGGAAGCAATCTGCGCATTCTTGCCCGAAGAACGAAGCTGGTACGAAGAGGTCGTCCGTCTCTGCTGTCTTGAGGATGACATCTCTGCCCTTCCCAACGGAGACGAGACTCAGATCGGGAGTCGTGGTCTGAATCTTTCGGGAGGTCAAAGACAGCGTGTGGTATGTTATCTTCTGGCACCTTCAACTCAAGAATCCAAATTTGTGCGATTTGTGGCCTTTCAACTTTTCCGTCCCCGTTTAGGCTACATGCATATGTGCTAATGTGGATTCAGGCTCTTGCTCGTGCTGTATACGCTCGTTGCGAGATCGTACTTCTGGACGACAGCTTCAGCGCCCTCGACGGAAAGACAGAGAGCCAAATCATGAATAACTTGTTCGGTGTCGAGGGTCATTTCAAGAAGACAAGAACTACCGTATTTCTTATCACCAATTCCAGTAAGTCGACTACATCAAATATCACTCAAGAGCCCCATGGAGAGCTCACACCACGTAGCGTCACATTTTCACTTGGCAGATTTTTTGGTCGTTCTCGCAGACGGCTCTATCACTTATCAAGGCACTTGGGATGCCTTGGCGCAGAAACCCGAGCAGGTTCTCAAGCTCCAGGTCAGCGAGACCCATCGCGAGAACGCCGAGGACAAACCTCAGGTGGACAAAACCGTGCAGAGCAAGAGCCTCAAGGTTACCGAAGCAGTTTCTGATCTTAGCAGAGCCACGGGAGATATGACTCTTTATAGTAAGAGCCCGGAACGGTACCCTGTGCGATACTTCCACTGACAGTTTCTCGCCGCGCAGACTATTACCTCAGATCCGTGGGCTTCCGAAACTTTCTCCTCGTTGTCGCTTGCACGTCGCTGTACTCTTTTTTCATCACTTTTCCCCAGTACTGGCTTCGGATGTGGACAGAAGCGCCGCTCTCCCAAACAATGTTCCATGTCGGTGGCTACCTGATCATCTCTTTAATTGCGTGGACTTCTACCTCTAGCGCGATGTGGTAAGTGCTCATTTACGCATTCTGAAGCTAGATCCTCTGATTGAACTTGAATCAGGACGACAGGTATTCTGATCGCCCCACGGTCAGGAGCCGAGCTTCATCGAAGGCTTCTTTCAACTGTCGTTGGGTCGATATTCGCAACCTCTTTGGCCGCGTTATCATGCTAATACAACACAGAGCACCTCTGTCTTATTTCTCGACAACCGACACAGGCGTGATCCTCAACCGGTAAGCTCAGCACGATGCAGCGCGTATCATTCTCTGACGTCTTGCAGGTTCAGCCAAGACATCCAACTGGTCGACAAGCAGTTGCCGCAGGCCATGCTGTCCCTTCTAGTCCGTAGGTTTCATTCTCGACCTGTTCAGAGAGACTCGTACTCATACCAGAACTTCAGAAATCTCGAAGCTGTTGGTGCAAGTTGTCTTACTATTCAGCGCTCAAAAGATGATGTCGCTTTCGATGCCCCTCTGCGTCATCGTTGTGTATATAGTGCAGAAGATGTACTTGCGCACGTCCAGACAGCTGCGGCTCCTCGATCTCGAGTCGCAGTCTGCGGTGTACTCAAGCTTCCTCGAATCGGTTAGGCTCCAACCCCATAACACCGTTTATGGCCCGCCCTGACATGATGAAAAAGGTTGAGGGTGTTTCGACGATCAGGGCCTTTGGCTGGGAGAGAGACATCGAGCATGCGAA
Organism: Colletotrichum musicola; assembly: GCA_014235935.1. Lineage (NCBI taxonomy): Eukaryota > Fungi > Ascomycota > Sordariomycetes > Glomerellales > Glomerellaceae > Colletotrichum > Colletotrichum musicola. The sequence goes on from WIGM01001099.1 coordinate 5,456, forward strand.
CATCCGCTCGCTCGACAAATCGCAACAGCCGGTGTACATGCTCGCTTGCCTCCAGCAGTGGCTGGGTGTCGTCCTCGACCTCATCGTTGCTACGATAGCTACCGGTCTCATTGCCTTTGCCGTTCTGATGAAGGGCACCACCTCGGCCGGGCAGATCGGTATGGCCCTGAATATTGTGCTGATTGCGAACTCGACCCTGTTTTCACTCGTCACATCCTGGACGAACATGGAGATTTCTCTAGGCGCTATGTAGGTCTCTTCTGCTTCCTTTCTGAGTCGTATTTTTTCTCCGAGAGATTCCAATGGAGGTCTATTCATACAATAAATGCATACTGACTGTTTGTTAGATCTCGTCTGAGGCACCTGGAGGCCAATACGCCAAAGGAGGACAAGATGAATGAAAACTACATACCCAGTGGGGTTTGGCCCTCGTCAGGCGTTGTGGAGATCGACAACATTACCGTGGAGTACAAGTAAGAGTGCCTCGTGGATTCTCAAGCTCTAACTAACCCTCCCCCTCAGCCCTGAGGCATTGGCTCTGCAAGATGTCAGCTTGAACATATCGGCAGGTCAACAAGTTGTTGTCTGTGGTCGCACAGGCAGGTATGTGACTGAATAGTTTCGTCCTCTAATTGCCGGTCAATTAACTTGTTTCTGTAACAAACAGCGGAAAGAGCACTCTCCTCCTCACTCTATTGCGTCTTCTCGACGCCAAGTCTGGGAGTATCAAAGTTGATGGAGTTGATCTGAGTCTCGTTCCTCGCTCCGTGGTCCGTCAGAGATGCTTCATCACAGTAGGCCAGGACCCGTTTGTCCTCGGCCAGGTCAGCCTACGCCTCAACCTAGATGTAAGAACCTGGAATTTCCAAGATCTCAAAAATCACACTAATCAGCCCCCTCTATCTAGCCCTCTGGCTCCGTTGCGGACGAAGCCATTGTAACAGCTCTGCAAAGAACCTCGCTGTGGACACATTTCACATCAGCAGAATCTGCACCTCCGTCCGCTAGAATTGGTGCAGTTCTGGATAGCCAGATCTCGTCCCTGCCTCAGATGTCCACCGGCCAGACGCAGCTTTTTGCTTTAGCGCGGGTAATACTGCAACTGCAATTCCTCGACCAAACGTCGGACTCATCGAAGCATCAGTTTTCCGGCGGAGGCCCCATGCCTGTCCTGTTACTCGACGAGGCCACTTCATCGGTCGATCCCAAAACAGAAGCTACCATGCACCGCATCGTCCAGGACGAGTTCGTCGAGAAGGGGCACACCATCATTACCATCGCCCATCGTCTGGGCGGTGTAGCCGAGAACATGCGACCAGGCAAGGACGTCGCCGTCCTGCTGGCAAACGGAAATGTCGAGAAGGTCGGCGGAGTCGAAGACCTCGTCAGCTTGACTTCCCAGCAGGTTTGATAAGGTTCCGCAAGAGAATTTCGACCTCGGAATTGTAACGCAGACTTTCCATTGCTTTCCCCCCTCTGTTCGCCAGCAACCATTGCCTTCTAATATCTCTGTGGATTCCCTGAAACTAGGTTGTAATTATTTAACTCTGTGCAGAAAAGCGTTTATGTCATAAGGTTTTGATATTTATTTTCTATACCTCGTTAGAAAACGTTTCCTATCTAAAGAAATTACGTTCACAAATGTGCCTAAAGTACACTAGACCTTGACTTGTGTGCTCCCAACGTACAACAGCCACAAACCGTTTCAGCAGATGTCCAAGCGCAACTTGAGCTGGGGATTAGTTAGTCAAGTTCCTCGCATAAGTCATGGGGTCAAGGGGCTTTCGGACGCGGCTCGACGCCGGCTGCGATCGCGCATGCCATCGGCGACACCGTACAAGTTCACACACGGGGACTTGAATGTCGAAAACCTCACTGTGAAGGATGTAAATCTAGCAGGAATCCTCGACTGGGAGGCCAGCGGATACTTCCCGGCCTGGTGGGAATTGGCAGCCGCGGGACTCCCTTTCGGGGAGGTCGACCGCGAATGGAAGCCTCTGCTCCTCGAGCACATGGAAAACTAAACGGAAGCGTACGAGTTCTGGAAAGATTGCTACAGTGTTTCAAAGTTTCCTTACTTGGATGAACGCGGAGCAAAGCTTTTGAAGGATGTGGATTCTAAGGAGCCCAACTCATCGGATTCAAGCGTTCAAGAATACATGTCTATCTTAGTGTGCTCAATCACGCAGAAGTAATGATAACCCATTTTTAACTTCCCGTCCACCGCTTCTTTAGTACATGGGCCGCCATCTTGGGTCTCCTATCCCTGGTGAAAATGCCCTTCTTATTCCCGTCGACTCGGAAGATGAACGTCGACGGCGTCTGAAAGTCCGCAAAGTTCCACACATGCTCCCCGACTACGCTATCGACGCGATCGAACACCCGGTGGCTCATCTCCAACACTCGGCTCTGGTACTCCTCGCTCCAGGGCACGTCGCTCACCGTGTGCAGGCCAGCGAGGGTGTCCGCGCCGTACTCGGACATGATGATGGGCTTGCCGAACTTGGCCTGCCACCCGAGCAGCTCCGTCTCGAGCCCCTTCTCGGCGGCCTCGAGGTCGCCCGTGTGGAGATACCAGCCGTAGTAGCGGTTCAAGCAGAGCACGTCGAACAGGTCCGAGATAAGGCACTTGTCGATGCTCGCCTGGAACTCGTTGGCGTAGCAGAGGGGGCGCGAGTCTAGCTGGAGTGCGAGCGCAACCAGCGGCTCGAAGTACTCCCTTGCGCCGGGCTCGTGGGCCGCGGGCTCGTTTGCGATGGACCACATTACGACAGACGGATGATTCTTATCCCGGGCGATGAGCTCGCGAATTGCGTGCTCGTGAGCTTTCCTCGTCTCCTCGGAGACGGTGTCTGGAGAGTAAGTAGGCAGTTGCTTTGCGCCGTGGAGGCCAGCAACGACGGCCAGGTTTAGCCCAACCGCGGCAGTTTCGCCGATGATGACGAACCCATGGCGATCTGCGTACTCAATCACCTCTTCGGCGTACGGGTAGTGCGTTGCGCGGAACGAGTTGGCTCCGATCCACTTCATCAGCTCAAAGTCGTGAACCATGTAGGCAGCGTCGTGCCCCTTGCCTCGAACAGGCGCGTCTTCGTGCTTGCCGAAGCCGGAAAAGTAAAAGGGCTTGCCGTTGATCAGGAACCGGTTGCCCTCCACTCTCACGGAGCGGATGCCGACGGGTAGCTGATATGCGTCTGTCACGCCCCCGCTCTCGTCTAACAGCCGTATACGTAGTTGATAGAGATATCCGGCCCCAGGTTGCCAGAGCTTGACCGAGTTGATAGTTAGCTTGCCGCTGAGCCCGGACGCTTGGGCTACTAGGCTCCCCAGTTCTTCAGATATCGAGACTTCAATCCTGGAATCAGGGACTGGCTGGCTCGTGCTGATCTCGTAGCTCACAGCACCACTTTCGCCTCTGTCGGTCACGTCGCTAGCCACTGTCACGTCCTTGACGTGAATCTCTGGAACGCAGTACAGCCATACCGAACGAGCCAGACCGGAGTAGTTGAAAAAATCGTGTTGGTAGTGCTGCTTGCGCTTTCCGTCCTTGACCTCGATCCTGCCCGGTGGGATTGTTGTCCAGTCGAGCTCGTTGCTCACCGCAACCGTGAGGCGGAACTGTTCGCCGGGCGACACAACACTCGTGATATCGGCCTCGAAGGGGGTGTAACCGCCGATGTGTTCTGTGACGAACTTCTCGTTAACGTAAACACGGCCTCGGTGTGTTGCCGCGTCGAACCGAAGGAAATATTGTCTTCCCGACCATGCTTGTGGCACGATTACTTGTCGCTGGTAGTACACCCAACCAACATGGTCTCGGATCTTAGAGTCCAGAAAAATTTCGTTGTAACTGGCGGGAACGGGAACTTGAAGACGAGATGAGATGTCGTGCTCCCACGCCTTCGGGTCCGGTTGGGTTGAGGGCTCCAAGGCGAAGTTCCAGACGCCGTCTAGTGAGACGAGCTCCCGGATGGCATTGGCCTGTGGCTTAAGCATTTCGTGTCAAATATCTCTGTAGAATCAAGGACGTATAGATGCAGAATCTGGCTTCGAAGATTGTATCATGAAGGGGGTTTGTTGAAGTAGACCAGAGGCCAAGTTCGGACGAGATGCCCCGACGAGCTCCGCCGACTACGGACGTCAATATGGGCCTCGGCGCAGCATGGTGTCATCTGACTTTGGTCGTCATGTGAGTCTTTCTGGAGAAGGAACATGGATTGGAGCCCCTCCTTTGTCGATTCGGCGATCGTGCAACTACCGGCCGGTGTTCGGCCAGTCATCGGCCGATGGTTGCCCGCTGGCCACCACCCGGGTTTTCACCCCGGCTGACTCGATAGTCATGACAACTCGGCATCAACTGGGGTAACTACGGGTCAAATATGGAGAGTCTTTTCGGATTTTTGGAAATTTTCTGCTAAAGGCCGGATTTCTCGCCCATCAGCAGCCAACCATCTTGGCCGCGGAAGACGTCGGACGTTCTTCAGATCCCGAGATCAACCGCATAGCGCGCTCTGGACTCGATCACGCAAAGGACTTCGGTGTAGAGGAGTTGAATATGGGCCCGGTGGTGTGGTTTTCGAGGGATCCTTGCAGTGGGGGCTGGCTGGATTCGAGCTAGCCACCAATATTGCCAGCCGGATATTGTTCCCCACGATCTCCACGAAACCGGCTTCTCCAGAAATGGGACTTCAAAAAGGGGCCCCCGCATCCCCGGATTCTCCAACTCTGCGGGGTGTTCTTCAGTCTTGCCCTTCCGCTTCTCTGCCCTCTATTAGCCATTACCTCGTGTATTGTTGTCTATCCAGCATCACAGCGACATGGCTCCGGAACGCAATCATGACCAAGTCACTGAAAAGGACAGAGACCATGACCGAGCAGATGCACCTGAGCTAGAGCACGAAGCCGACATCCCCAAAGAGGGCGCCGAAGTCACGCCCATCACGTCGGCGTTCGCCGACTGGGGCAGGGCGGCATGCATCAAGAAATTCTGGCGGCTCTACGCGTGCGGTCTCTCGGTGTCTCTTGCGGGAATGTGCGTCCTGTTCCTCTACACTTTCTTCATCCCCTTTGCCAAAACACTAACAAAGGCTGTACAGGTACGCCGGCTACGCCAACTCCGTTGTCGGAAGCATCGTTGCCAATGAGGGCTTCATCAAGCAATTCGCCACCGTCAAGGACCCCAAGACGGGCGAGCCGGCCCTCAACGCAAACCATGTGTCCCTATGGAGCTCCATGTTCTTCGTGACGGCCATCGCCATCCCAACCGTCGCACCGTACACGGCCGATCGCTTCGGACGCAAGTTCAATATGTGGGGGGTCACCTTCTTCCTAACGCTGGTGAGTGGAGTCCACGTCTGGCGGAATTTGAAGAAAATCACATTACAAGGCTGACACAATCCCAGTCCATCATCATTGCCGTCGTTTCGAAGAATTGGATCGTCCTCCTTGTCGCCCGCCTGATTGCAGGCTGCGCTGGCGGCATGATGGGCACCTCCATCATGGTGTACATGTCCGAGATCGCGATGTCGCAGTTTCGCGGCGCTGTGTTGGCAAGCTTCTCACTGGCCTCCTCGCTGGGCCACGTCTTCTTAGCCATCGGACTAAAGGTCCTCGAGGAGACTAGCCCGATGCACTTCAGGAACATCTTCTACTCGGAGTTTCTGTTCTGCGGGCTTTGGATCGTTCCCATGCTCTTACTCCCGGAGTCTCCTGGTATGATGTTCAAACCTTTTCATCTTTGACCGAGTAAGGAAGCTGACGGAAGACAGCGTGGTATGCCTCCAGAGGCAAGCACGAGGAAGCCAAGAATTCACTGCGACGTCTCGTTGGTAACGTAGAGGGCTACGACGTCGAGCACGAGTACGCCGTCATGCGGTACGAGATCGATCAGTCTATTGCGCTGTCGCAGTCTCGCGGCGGTGACAGCGACTGGAAGGCCCTCATGACCCCCGTCAACCTCAAGCGCGCCGTCATTTCGACGCTGCCCCTGACATTCCAGAACGTCGTCGGCGTGCCACTCATGTTCGGTTACACGACGTACTTCTTTTCCATGGCCAACGTGGAAGACCCGTTCATGGGCAAGATCATCATCAACTGCATCCTGCTGGCCGGCATCATCGTTTCGTTTTATCTGGTCGACAAGCTGGGCCGTCGGACGCTCGTGCTCGGTGGAGGGTTTGGCATGGGCGTCATCTGCTTCATTGTGGGCGGCTTGGGGTTCATGAAGCCGAACTCGGCATCTGGTCCTATTTTGATCACACTCTGTGGTATCTGGGCGTTCTTGTACGCCAACTCTCTTGCACCAATTGGTAAGTTTCGTGCTATTTATTTCTGCCCGGGGACTTACTAATGCTTGATACTGCAGGTTGGATCTCCCTCGTCGAAGTGTCCAGCCCAAAACTCAGAGCCAAGACAACGTCCCTGGCAGTGACTGCGCAGTACATCACCGGTATAATCTTCGTAAGTATCTGCAACTGCTCGCCGTCCGCTCATTTCTAACCCACCAAAGAACTACACAGTCCCGTTGATGCTCTCAAATCAGTACGCCGGCTGGGAGCAAAAAATCGGCCTCTTCTTCGGCGGCGTTACTTTTGTGTACCTGATCCCCTGTGTCTTTCTCTACCCCGAAACCAAGGGACGGACGTACCAAGAGCTGGACGAGCTCTTTGAGCGCCGCATCCCGGCGTGGAAGTTTGCAAAGACTAAGACGGCTCACCAGGCTGGTATTGAGCTGCGGACGGGGAACTAGCATGCTGGCACCTAGATCTCTCTATCCCATCGAGTGCTGCTGGACCCCATTTTCGCCAAGGGCGGGGTGAAGCCAATCAGGGCATCCAAGTCCACTTATTGTAACGAATCATAGTTGAAGATGAAAGATACATTTATCCTCTATAGATTCTGGGTGTGCCAAAGGTACCAGCAATCCCTATCGATACATAACGCTACATTACAGTCTAAGCAACCCTTTCGAGTTTTCTTTCGAGTGAGGTTATTCCCAGATATCTCGCTTAGAGCCTCGCGCCTTAATGCTTTCCTACTGCCGCAGTAGGAACAAGGTGAATTCATCCCCCTTGATCCCTTCCTATGTTGTTGCCATGGAATTGAGGTATTCTTCTTATCGTTAGCTCGCTTGGGGCGTGATCTCTGGCGAGCTTTTGCTAATGGACCAAACTGCTGAATTAGCTGGGCTGCAAGCAGCTGCCGCCATTGATACTGGCTCTTAACTGTTCGCCAGTTAGGCTCGCCCCATAGCTGCAAGAAGAAGCTATTCACAACAATCACTTCGAGCAGGAAATTCCAAGCAATTGACTGCCAGCCTCCTCGACGAATAGGGCGCCCGTACTGATAGTATGACCTCATCTGATCACTCGTATCAACACCGTTCATCTTGTGATTATACTCATTGATTGGCTCAGGCACCGGAAGATCTTTCCGGACATCGGGCCCGAAGACCTGCCGGGCGGCCCGCTTTGCAGCTGAATCTCCAGCTGGCCGACGTCGGTTTCGGATAACTTCCCGGCCGTCTTGGAAGACAGTTGTCAGGAAAAGAACAAGGGCATTATCCTTCCAGGTAAATTGGTTGACCTAGACGAGTGGATTAGTATGAGTATATCCATAGAAAGAAGTTTATAATACTATACCTCCCCATCTAAAGTAGGG
>WIGM01001100.1:0-13112 GCA_014235935.1 Colletotrichum musicola
GAAGATGGTAAGATGGGTTGACGCCTTCTGCTCACAAAGGACAGCAAGTATCCTGGTCAACGGACAGGAGTCTGAGGTCCAGCAGCTGCCACAGGCCGGGTTGCCCTAGGGCTCGCCTGCTGGGGCACGTACCCGATAGCTCCCCCGTGTCCGTTCCTCCTTTTTTCTACATGTAGGTGTCAGGGGTGGTTTCCTCCATCCGGCTCTTCTTAGCCAGAGGAACTGGCCAGTCACAGTCTGCGATGCGCTTGGGTGCTGGTGTTCGGGGGCCTAACTTTAGCTCCCCAGTGTATGGGTTGAACTCCGGTGCGTCTCCTCTTTTCCAAGTGGGCTTTGCTCGTCCCGATGTTTCGGGTCGAACTTTCACCGGCGCCTGGGCTCTTCTCGGTGCAGGATAGCTAAGATCCGACTGTTTTGACGGACCGCGGTTCACAGGGACGAACCGGGAGTGGACGGTTGGTACATAGGGTAGAGCGGGGGAGAGTTGCTCGCTTTGCACGGCTGGTGCCTCTGCCGTACTTACGTGTATTTCAGAGGCCTCCTGAGTCCGATCGGTTGCAGGACGATGATCCTTTTCGGCACTCCCAAGTTCGAAATCGAGTGCTGTGACATCGAAGTCCCTCTCGTCAACATGCGCGCAGTTTGTGTCACCATCAAAATAGAGAGGGAGAGGAGGAGACTCCTTGAAGCCCTCACGCCGTCTCTTCTCTCCTTTTTTCCAGGTTCTCGTGGTTTTGATGACGAGCGAAGTCGACCCGTTCTCCTCCACCAGAGATAACGAGATGGATCTTCCACCTCCCTTGGCCCTACCCAGCTCGATCACGTCATAGCATCTGTCGTAATGCAGCACTTCGCTCTGGTGGGTCTCGAAGAAGGGGTCGCAGATGATTTTGCACTCGTCCCTCCCCCCGGATTTGAATGAATGGGTTTTCTTTCCGTTCTGTTCGCACAGATAGTTAGAAAACGTAGCAGATGAAGTGGCCAGAGGAGTCTTGGAGGCCAAATTACCTTGCTCAGCAAGAAGAAGCCATAGTTGTCCCACAGACGTTCCGGGTTGGAGTTGCCGCGGTTTGCGCACTGCCTCATCTGCACGCCAAAGGCCGCGCCGCGGTCCATGAATTGCTGTATCGTCAAGCAGTTGCTCGCCGCCATCGCAACTCCCTGGGCTATCTTTCCAGAACTGAAAGTGATGGACTTGCCGGTTATGAAGTTGGGTTTCGGAGCTCCCGCTGCAGCACAGAATTCAATCAGCCGCCTTTGGACTGCGGGATGCCTGGATGTTCCGCCCGAGACGATGATCTGGGGCGGGACCTTATACTTGGCCACGTGCTCGATGTTGGACTTCGCCAGGGCGAATACGCGATCGTGGGCTTCTTCGAAACACTGTTCCAGATCTTCCGGGCCCAGATCTATGGGCCAATGCATCATATGGAAGACGAAATGCTGGCCGTTTCCCATCTCGACCGGACCACATCGGCCCTTCTCTCGGTTGAACTTTTCCAGCATCTCTCGCTTTTTTGCGGGAGAAATACCGCTTTGGTTCGATTCTCGGAGTATCTTCGACAGAGCTTTCACCCCGACGAGGTATGTCCAATGCTCACTGCCGCCGCCGGCACCTGGAGAACGTATCAGAATACAAGCATGCAGAGCGGTAGATGAGACGAAAAGACGCGTACCGGATGCCTTGCCAATCCTGTAAAAGCTAGGCCTTTCGTCATCTTCTCCTTGCACGAGATTGTAGACACATCCGTTCTGTAGCGAGCATGTCAGCCCACGTCTTGCTTTCGGCATTGAAGGAAACGACGATTGACCGGGGCAGTCAGCAAGCGTCGATAAACTGACCATGTTGTGTCCGCCAAAGTCCAGAAACAGAAAAACACTGTAAGGATCGTCGCTTCGGGCTTGAATCGTAAGAAGAGACTCCTTTAGTAGAAAATGTGCCAGAGCTTCGGTCTCGGTGTGAAAGAAAACGGCGTCCTTGGGGTGGACGAATACGTTCGAAGCGATGTCCGCGTAAATCTAAGATGTAGGCTTGCTTCTGGTTCCGCGAGTCTGCCTCGCGTTCGAGTTTGTTGGAGCGGGCATACGGCATGCACCTCAGCCCCTGCGACAGGGTAGTACATCCCTGTAAGTGCTTTGGTTTCAACTGCACGTCTTCGATATTGCACACAGTGCGCCCCTTTGAGAGCCATTGATTCGCCCCAGAGCCACTCGAGGCCGCTTGGCTGGCTTTGGGCCAACGACCTCAGGTCAGAACTATCCCGAACCAGGCAGGGCCAGTGATTGAGTGATAAAGGCCTGAGAGGCCTGAGGCTTTGAATACATCAGATACGAAGAGAAGGCCTGCTAAGTACCTACGTGCTAATTCCAGGGCGGTCCGATCATCGTCTTTCCTCTGTGAGCCAAACAACATTGAACTGTTTTTGTCTTTTCCGCCGCCAATTACAATCCTGTCATGGAAGGCTTGGGAGAGAAGTCTAATGTTCCCCGGATGGTCACAGGTAAACTTTTGTTCTTCCTCGGACGTTTCAGGGTTTTTTCCATGCCTCAAATTATCGATCTCTAGCTCACATGCTCAAGATTCCTTCTCTAGAGCCGACGGAATGATCAAACGCCCATCAGAGCCCTCTGCGGGGACGCCGGCCGGCCCGAACGAACAAGGACTTATGAGTCTTCCTGGCCCGTCTGTTTCGACCATCACTTCCCTCCGCCCAGAGTTCGATACACTGTACAGGCTGAAAGAGCAGCTCGAGGCCAACCAGCACACTTGGAAGGCAGCTTACTCGTCGCTCGGTATGCGTCTCGCAGCCAACGTGGACGAGTACAAAGTTTTCTCCCATGGTTTACAGGCTCGGCAGTCCCAGCTTATCAGCGAGGCGTACGACAAGCCTTTGGCCGAACAACTTCTGGGACGCAGCGAGCGCTACATGTTTCCGCCTCTCGATCGTCTCATTTTCTCCAGAGCCGATTCTGTCATCACCTGCAAGCCCAACGAGCCGGAGCCAACTGAGTCGCGACATGACGAATCCGATCCCCAGGACGTTATTCGCTATGCTGATCAAGCCACCCAGTTCCCTGATGTTACGCCACAACATACAGTATGTACATCACCATCATCTTGATTTCCTTCACGTTGATGCTTCCGAGACGTCACCCAGATAACTAAGCGCACCATGTAGATGTCAGGTACAACATCAGGCTCAGATTTCAATCAACCTCGTCCCCTAAGCCTCAAGACATACTCAAAACGAACCAAATCACGACCACAAAAGCGACATCGGCCAAATGCAGCGCTCAGGGATACTCCGACTACAGCCACGGCTGAAATAACATCGCGAGAATCGATCAACTTCATCGCAGTCATCAAAGGATGTCCTGTAACGTCTATAACGGAGAGCATCTGGTCAGCACCACTGGGACTCACACGGGCAGGCACCATCAACACCGAAAAGGTCAGAAAGAGGAGGCTTTGGGTGTTCCCTTACGTTTTACAAGATCAGATTGCTCTCTACACCTTCAGTTGCCCCAAGGATTGCGGCAACTCGGCGTTCACCACTCACCCTCTTGAGGGGGGAAGAGCAGCGGAGCACCTAAAGAAGTGTGGTGTGGAGTTTCACAATGAAGAAGACATGGTACAGCGATACGCAGTCCAAGGTATTAATCTACGCCTCGCAGCCTTTGTCTTCCTTCATCAATCTCATGCCTCGATGTCTTGTTGCTAACGATTAAACGTGCTATAGTTATCCACGAGAGAAAGGATAGGTGTTTACGCGTCAGATGGGCGATTTGGCACAATAACGATCTCCGTGGAAGGACCGAGACACACCTTCATCTTGACAAGTTAGAATAGTTCTGGTAGAGCTTGCAATCGTAGCACACTCTTTGGGGCGGCTTCATATGTTACAGTTCACGTCTATGAAGACTGCTCGACTGTCGTCGATTGAGTCACAATTTTGCGTAGTCATCATCCTTCCCTTCACAGACTGAACAGTGACAGAATCTATGGCGGGAACCAAGCCTTTTGATCAATAATGATTGTGATTATCGAGCCTAACACTTGACATCTGTCATAACTTCAGGAAGTAGCTCGCCTTCATGGAATCATGCCGTCTGCAGCCAGCTCTCGCCCAGCTCTTCGGTCTTGCTGTTAACCGTAACCTTGGCCGGTTTGGCATCAACCACAACAGCAAGCATCCGTACCCACTTATCAGTCTTGTTCGACCATCTGCCCAGCATTTCCACGTCAATATTTGCGCATATGGCAATGCCTGCCATGAGCTGGAGATTATACGTACGCGTGCATGGATCCACGTTGAACGGCGGTATCTCCGGGGTTTAGAACCGTCTCATCAACCCCGTCCCAGTTGCCCTTCCCGTCCGCCACGCTGAAGGACGACTTGGGTGTTATGAGAGTTGGCGTTCCCTCGTTGACGACGACATAGTCCGATGAGACTGTGCGATGCTACCGAAATAATGTCAGCGCCCATACAGAAATAGTGATGAACTCTTATTTGAGGATGGGAATAGCTACCATGGGAGTTGCGGCGCCAGGCGCCAGCTCGAGGAAGTAGACGTTGACTCCACCGGGGAGCACGATGCCACTTCCAGGAGCGCTGTCGAATGATGGAAGTCCACTACCAATCATCGTAAGCCACTGTACCAGCTACGTCGGTCCGCGTCTTACTTACGTTCCTTCATTGCTGGCGGGAACTGAAGGAAGGGTGCCAACGGTCACTCTCCGGAGAGCTCCCTCGAACAGCTCCTCGACCTTCAAATCGTCGGTAATGACCTCGACCGCCGGCTCGGTTTTGCCGCTCTCCCCAGATTTGAGAGGTACGTTCGACAGAACAATACGTCGGCGGTGGGGAGCTGCCATCTTGCTGGATATGTGAGGAGGTGTCGGGAGAAAATTGGACTGTTGGCAAAGCTATGTGGTTTAACTGTGTGAGTGGGCTTCTGGGTTGTTTTGTTTGATTCGAGGATACCAGCACCTGTCTACGCGAATTCCCATCGGCTTTTTATCACATACTTCGTTCCTTTGTAATGTCTTAGACACATGATTCTCGGCGCCGGGGAGTTGCAAGCGGGGACATTTGTCAGGCGCTTGCGCTCCGTGAGCTGAGCCGCGTTCCCCATTCCGGAGGATCTGAAGGATTCCTCCCCGCCCCCGGCTGCATTCCCGCAAGCGGCATCAAAACAGGCTTTTTAGGGAGATGTTGTGGGGAGAATCGTGCTCGATAGTTGCCGAGGGCGAGCGGAGATCGCCTTGGGCATGCATCAGTCGGCGCCGCACTAATGCAGCCGCATTCCTAGCTGTTGCTCCACGGACGAGCCTACATGGTCGGCTCTAGTTAAGAGCAATTGGGGTTGCGAAATACAGATGAAATGCCATTACTTTTCCAGCACATGCTTAAAGACAGGGCCTTGCTTTCAGCCCTGGATTCCTTCATCCCCCTTAGCTGAAAACACGTGCAGTAAGCGGGAGATGGGTGACACCGTAGCCGTGATACTACTCCCGCCTCAGCTAGTTATATAAGCTATTAATAGACGAGACTACATGCAAGGCCTTGACGAGGTCTCACTGAGCCTACTTGATGGCGTTTTTGTACGCTTCAGCTGTTCACGTTAGTAAACGTATCTCGGCACGAAGCTATCAAGAGAAGTCGTGAAAGTTCAGGGAGGCGCTCATCAGTCGACGCATCAAAGTAAAGACAACTGTGTAGTAGTGATGAAGGGGACTGACAAGGCGGTCTGAAGCGGTTGTACTGTAAGAGAGACCCTCTCCTATAGAGTCCCAAGTGCTCGAAGTGTACATCTGGCCACCAGCCCTGGTAAGGTCGTATCAAGCGCAAGAGGCCCAGTGCCTATCCACATATGCGGTCTAAAAATTGTATTCACAGTTTGGTCTTGTAAGAATTAAGTATTTTGAGATTAAGTCGTTGTCATTCTATGTACAAGAACACTGGCCAACAGAATGCCTGATTAGGAGTTTTCCCCAATCTCGTTTATCCTTTAGGCGACGGGACCGTAGAAGCTGAACTTGCCCTCGGGGTCGTACTTGGCCTTCAACGACTTGAGGCGGTCCTGACGCCACTGCTCGGCACCGTACCACTCCGCAGGGGTCTCGTCACCGAACGCATAGTTCAGGTAGACGTGGAGCTCGTCGCGGCCAGTGCCCTCGTGAATGATTTGGCGGAGCTGGTTTCCGAGCTCAGCAGCCTGCTTGTCCAGCTCAGCGCCGCCCGGGGTGTAGGTAATGAGCGGGGCGAAGAGGAGGTTGTCGCCGCGGTGGGCGAAGGCAGTAGATTCGGCGTCGATGGCCTTCACGCCCTCGACGGAGTAGCCCTCGAACATGAAGAGGGAGTTGTAGAAGGGAGAGGAGCTGTTGACGGCGGCGGCGAAGAGGTCGTATGCCTTGCGCTGGGCCTCGATGTTGTACGACTCGACGTAGATAGGGAAGCGGGGGTTGTTAAGGCCGGCCTTCTGGCAAGGGATGGAGTCCAGGGCGATTCCAGTCCAGGCGGCGAGGTCGAGGTAGGTTCCGGCAGTTGGCTCGGCGGAGAGGGGACCGATGTCGTGGAAGGGCTTGGTGTAGGCGGCGTCAACGGCAGTGACACCCTCCTGAATAATCCAGAAGAGAATAATGGGCTGGACTTAATTTAGATCTCGAGATCCGATACCGAAAGGTTGCAGAGGTACTTACGTTCTCGGGGTCAGCGTCAGGGTTGTTCAGCCAGTATGACCAGTTGACCACATCAACGGCCTGGGTACCGTTCTTGAGCAGGTGGTCGTTGACAGCCTGGTAGACTTTCTCAACCTTTTCACCGCTGAAGATGAGAGTCTCAACAGCCCAGTCACGGTGCTCAATGTCGTAGATCTTGACATCGACTGATGTGACGATACCAAAGTTGTGGCCGGCTCCCTTGACAGCCCACCAGAGATCAGAAGTCTCGTTAATAGTTTGAATTGTTCCATCAGCAAGGACAATGTTCATGGAGAGGAACTGGTCAGCAACAAGGCCATGGTGACCCTGGAGCCAACCGTGACCACCACCGAGAGCAGGTCCAAGGGCGCTGACACACTCGCAGGTGCCAGTAACTGAGATAAAGTCAGACAACAGAAACTTCAACGGAAAAGCATTTCCGACTTACCAGTCTGCTTGCCAGCCTCCCAGAGCGTGTCAGTGACGAGCTTGGAGCCGGTTCCACCGCCGATTCTAGCAGACTTGCCATCCTCGGAAACCTCGACGCCGCTAAGCTGGTTGAGATAGATCTCAATGCCATTTTGCATCCTCCCAAGCGTGGTGATGGCGCCGTGAACACCGTTGTACGCGAGAAAAGGCAGGCTTCTCTCGTTGGCGAACTTGATCTATCATGGGGTCAGTGAGTGGTCTGTGGAAGAAGCCGGGGGCACGCGTGTCCCATGACTCGGAACGTACCGTCTCAGCAACATCCTGCTCGGTGCCGGGGACGACAACGAGGTTCACCGTGGGAGCGTTGAGGTTGGACCAGCGCGTCGAGGCCTGGACGAACTCATCCGTGCCCGGCTGGTAGATCTTGGCAGTGCTCGACAGCTTGTTGCCAAGGTCTGCGGTGTCTCTCGCGCAGATGCCTCCGAGCAATTGGCGAGCGACAGGAACGTTCAAGCAGGAGGAAACGATAGCCCACGCAGCTACAGCTGTGAGGACCTCCATCTTGAGTCTGTACATCGTGGCGAAAGCGAGAGTGCCACAAGATTAAGCCGGACTGGCGAGAGATAAACCTTCTTGTTGCACAGAGAATGCAGCCAACTCCCAGCTGTCGGTAAAAGTATAAACCGAGTTTCAGGTAACATGAAAGGTGAAGATCACCAAAAGAACGTGAGTCGTGGTAGTCCTGTAGTAAACGGATCGACCCCCTCCAATTGCTCGACGTATCTCGTGCCAGATCTTCTGGTTGCAACATATGCACGCAGCGAGCGTCGACCAATATTTATTCGGCCGTTCCATGCGGTCGCAATTGTCGGTTAGCCATGTTTCTCTGCCGTAACGCTGGGCGGACTCCTAATCTCGGTCCCTGGCAGCCTGCAGGAAAGGTGGCTCGCCCTCCTGGGGTTTGCGTTGGCACTTCATGCATGCGGTTCTACTTCCTGGGGCCTCCGGCCTCATTGCCAAGTTGGGTCTAAAGAGGTTTACTGCCCATGTCATGTCAGCATCTACTCCCCTCGTCGATCCAGCCCAGAGCAACAGAGTTCAGTTTCTGTGGGTGCGTTCCCTGGTCCGGTTGCGGATGATGTCGTAATATTACGACAGCGTCGTGTGCGCAATTCTTTCTGAGAGAATACATCTGTACCTCAACTAAACTGATGCGTTTACTCGGTTTTCTCGTCTAATCCCACGTGTCACTGCTTGGTTGACATTCGTAACCCCGTTGCATTCATTTCGGGCCCCGGTTTCCAATCAGCATCGACACCGCCGTGAACCCTGGCATCAAGGGTTTCTTCGAGAAGAGGGACATCGTCCGATCTAACGGCCAAAGACCCCGCTTCAGTCTTCGCAAACCTGCGGCCCGTACCATCCAGTAGCGTATCCTGGTGCCCCTCGACGGTTTTCCAAGAACTGGCAGTGCCAAGTTCCTAGGCGCGTGAGAAAAGCCCCGGATGCAACGCCTGTGCCACGATGGTACATAACTCGGGATGGCGAAGAACATGTGCAGCTTTTTTCCATCCTCGTCTCCACTTCTTGTCCCCCAGTCCTCCGGCCCCTACCCTTAATACTCCCACCGGCCGGCCAGACCTCCTGCGGCACAGCAGTGAAGAAAATCTCTCGTCCTCGGCAAAGCGGCACTTGGCACAGCGACGACCGCCGCAGCCGCCGTTGGTTGAGAGAATTGAAGAAG
This sequence comes from Colletotrichum musicola, assembly GCA_014235935.1. Classification (NCBI taxonomy): domain Eukaryota; kingdom Fungi; phylum Ascomycota; class Sordariomycetes; order Glomerellales; family Glomerellaceae; genus Colletotrichum; species Colletotrichum musicola. The sequence goes on from WIGM01001100.1 coordinate 8,877, forward strand.
TTATCCGAATTCTCCGACTGTGGAAATGACCGAGTTACGCTTGCTAGAAGATGGTGCGAGTTTCGACGTGAGAGTCAGGGACCTCGACTGGGTGGGGTAGAAGAAGCAAACACGAATGCTTCAGATGTTTGCACTTGATGTTTCGCTCAGAAACTTTGAGACGACGTCTTGCTGCGCCGCTCGACTACCGCCCAAGCCTTTCGCCTCGCAAGCCGCTGTGACCTGTCATCCAATCCATCCTAGCTTTCTTCAGCCAGGCACTCGGAGCAACTGCCTGATATCCGATTTCCCGCCGGAGGATCTCGTCTTGGGCCCTACGTTTACTGATCACCAAGGTTACACAGAGGTCTTTTTTCTAACTTCGTTGCCGTGCACCGTAGAGACTTCAGCGCGGGAAATCGACCCCCTTTTGTCCCCGCCCCCTGGTCCCCCAAGGCCCCAAAATTCGAAGCGCCCGTATGGGCCGTATTACTTTATCGTAAAGAGAATTTTGGAAGTGGAGAGCTTGACGGCCGGGGAAGCACGGCCGTGACCACTCGGGCCATCAAGCAGGGTACAGGGATCTCGGGCGAACTTCGTACGCTAGACGAGTCAGGAGCCAACAGGGCTTGCTTCTCGTCATCCTCATCTCGGGTGGATAAGTCCGTACGACGGTCAAGCTGAACGGTGACCAACGGCGAGGTGGAGGCAAAATAGTGGCCTACTGTCAGACTTGAAAGTGATATGTTACGAAAGATACCTGGACTCACGAGGATGAGAGCCAAGCAGACGCGAGAAATTCAGGTTTGGTGGGGTAAGACCCAGTTGTTAAAGTGAAGAACCCTTGCCTGACGAAGTGACGCCGGCTACAACCGGATCACCGGATGGAAGGAATCCCAGGGCTCCTCAGCTCGTGCTTAGTTGGGACAATGATGGGGAAAATATGAAGCCTCTCCTCTTGATGAAGTTCAGAGTCTTCCTCACTGTCATGGCAGCACACCACATACTACTTGCCACAACCGGTCGTTGTCCGATTGTCCGAATGAACATGTTCATGGGCCTGACGCCATGGTAGTTAGCTGAATCATTCATAAGTCATGTCTGAGTCTCAAACTTGTCGTGCCTGACACAGACTTTGGTTCAAGGTGTTGCATCTCGGAAATGGGGCCATGCGAGAACTCAAGTGTGTCCAGGGCCCTGGTACGGGGACCTTCTGCCTTGTACGAATCCGATGTGTCTCGGGCGTCACACTTCTTGCTACTCCGCACTGCGGCATCCCACGTTCAAAGCCTGTTTCCCGGTTTGCAGCTATTAATGATTCCCTAGCATAAGGTATCGAGTGCATTACTGCGGTATCATTAACCTTCAGTCGAGCTTCTGCAAGCTCTGCCTGGTGCCCTATTTCTCTAGGTTTTGGTACCTAATGTAAACTCCGCCGGATATTTGTACCAATGTGATCCCTAGTCAAATACACACCAGTCCTCTACGCGCAGTCGTCGCGGTTTTCTTGCAGCTGTCGCCGATCTGCGTTCAAGCACCCCTGCTCGACAAAATCGACATCGTCATTGGACCCGAACGAAATGTCGTCAAATATCGAGCCCCTCGATCCGGCTGCTCAGGCTGCCGCTGATGCTGCCGCAGCCGCAGCTCTTCGGATGACGATCGAGGCGTGGACGCTTTACGGCATCGGCATGGTCGTCACGTTTCTGAGGACATACGCCCGGGCAAAGGCAGTCGGGTTCCGCAACTTTCGAGCCGACGATTACCTCGCGTGGGCTGCCGCAGTATGTCGATTTCGTTCCACAAAACGCTTCTTCTCACTTCGCAGGAACCCCGTCACTGATTTCCATCTTCATGAATACAGTTAGTCTATACAGTTCAGTCCACCTTGGCGTACGAAGTCGGCAACATCGCGCATGGTCTCGCCAACAACGGCATGACGTACGAAGAACGTGCGGCGCTCTCCCCTTCCGATCCCGAGTATCAGATGAGGTATGGCGCGGCCAGAGTATATACTTGAAGCGTGACAGCTCATTCTAATTTGGATGTGGCTTAGAATCATCGGATCCAAGATCCAAGTTGCCGGTTGGACCACGTACTCGGCACTGGTCTGGTTACTCAAACTATCAATGCTCTTCTTCTACATCCGCCTTTTTGTAAGTTCGAAGCTATATTGTCCACCTTGCTAGAGGGATCATCACTGACATAATTTTAGGAGGGTCTTGACCGTCGTTATCGCATGCGCATTTGGATCGGCTTCGGTCTCGTGCTTGGGACCTTCCTCGCATCCATGGTCGCCGTTTTCCTGTCGTGTATTCCATTCAACAAGTACTGGCAAATCAGTCCTGATCCAGGCAGTGAGTAGCCTATTACTCAAGGATTACACCTGCTGTTAAGACGACTAACATATACCTTTCAGACTCCTGTCAAGCTGCCGTCTCTTTGCCAATCATTTGGACTTCATTCGCCGCCAACGTGTCGACCGACATATATCTGATTTTCATTCCTCTCCCTCTGCTTTGGGAATCGACATTGAGACTCGTCAAGAAGATTGCATCCACCATCGTGCTCGGTGCTGGCATCTTCGTCTTGGTGTGTGCTACTTTGAAGAGCATCTTCGTCCTGGTGGTAAGTCAAATACCTCGAGCCCATGGTACTCGTAGTTTTCCAAGTCCTAACGTGATCAGGATCCCGTCAATGGAGCCCAGCTAGCCGGGACTTGGGGCACGCGCGAGACGTTCGTCGCGGTCGTCACCACGAACCTGCCGATGATCTTCCCCCTGATCAGGACTTGGCTCCAGCCCCTCTGGCCAAGCGCACTCCGGTCCTCGAAGAAGGCCTACCAGACTCCCAGCGGGTTCCGCACAATCGGCGGCGGCGGCAACGGAAATTCTCGCAGTCACGATCGCCGCACAGGGCCTCCTAGCGCGAACCCCATCACTGCCAACATGACCTTCACCGAGAGCGAGGAGCGGATCATGCTTGACGTCAAGATGCAGGACCTGAAGAACTCCACATCGCTGGCGCCAGGAAGCAAGCCGCCCAACGGGATTGTGGTTTCCAACGAGATCGAGGTCACGATGGAGGATCGGACCAGCCAGTTTGGGGAGTAAAAGCCCCAACGTACACTTGAATGGTAGACAAGTTTACATCATGTAATGGGTGGGGGGATTTTGAAGGCGGTCAAGTTTCTTTATTGCTACTTATACCCGCAACGAAAAACCGTTGATTTGATATACTCTGAAGCCACGGAAATGGTACTGTAACCGACCATCAGACGCTTCAATGCCACAGCCATCTATTTCCAATCCTTTTTACTCCAGTGGAGTGGCTGTCAAGAGGTTGTGTTGTTTGCAGTCTCACAAGGCCCATCAAGCGTTGCGGCAAGTTTACGCGATGTGCAGACACGAGCTTCAATTTGTACAGCCAAGATGTTTGAGCATCTGATGGTAGTTATGTGAGTGCAAATATTCTGAAGTAAAGTCCACATACCTTTGGCGAGTCCAACGAGCAATGTAACTGTGGGTTTATCCTCGCTGCCGGCGAAGATCGCCGGCAGCGTGACCGATGCCTCAGCCACCGGAGCGGAACTACGCAGCTCCGCATCACGCTCTGAGCACGTGACCGGCCTCGGCGCTGGACTTGATATCCAGCGCCGGTAAGCTCCTCCTCCTTTCTCAAACAATCAATCCATCTTCATTGCAGTAATACGTCCCCTACGTGACGTACGCTGCTACTCCGCCTGTGTACCCAACAGTAACCTTGCCTGCTCCAAACATCGGGTTGTGTACTGGACCACAAGCACTAGGCTACTTGTTGGCCGGCCCGATTCCATCCACATCCCGGGCCAGGATGTCAGAGCACATACCCGCCGAGATATCACCCTGGTAGCCTGACACTCCACGGCAGACCTCAATGTAGTTGGCTTCTCGAGGGGTAGTGGGATCAACCAGTTGCACTGCAGGATATCCACGTCACATTCAACCAACTCATTTCTTCAAAGTTGAAACCGCCGATGTCTTATTCTCCTCATGCGTGAGACATTGTTAGTATCTATGGAGTATCCCAACATCATCACACACCATTTCGAGAGCTCCTTCTTACTCCTCCTTGATGGGGTTTTCAATTCACGATAGGATCAGTACCCATTGGTGAAATGGTGGGTTTCGTAAGCCAATCAAAAGAGGATGTGAACCAACATCGATCATCACTCAACCGCTTTAGCTTGTTTACTGTTTCATACACGCATCAAATGTT
>WIGM01001101.1:0-13064 GCA_014235935.1 Colletotrichum musicola
AGTCATCTCCTTGATTGCCGGCCACGTCAGGAGGAGGTTCACTGGGCTGGTGTGGTTGATGGGAATCGACGGCTGGCCCGGATCTACGGCGGCTCCCGGTGCGCGCTCTTCGTCTACCGTATCCATCATGTCGGCGTCGGCCAGGCTCGTCTCGCCGACAGCCATGGGCGCCGGTTCCTCGTGGATCGGTCCCGGTGCCAGCTGGTGATAGGTGGGCTCGGGGGAGGGTGGAGATTTGGCCGGCGGGGACATGGACGACGCCGACGCATCCTTCTCGAGCTTGACGGCCTTGGATCTCGGTGCGCCATCCTCCAGCGCCTGCAGCCGACGGTCCACCTGGATAAACCTGCTCTCTATCAGGGTCTTGAGGTCGTGAATTCCCTCGAGTATATCGGTTTGCGATTTGTCGATCCTGGGGGAAAAAAACGACTGTTAGCGGGGCACATCAGCCGTCGGGGCCAGACTTGGACCAACGCCTTCGGAATCGGGTCGCGGTATTTGCATTCCACGCCCTTTTCCCTACAGCTTTTGCAGGGCTTCGTTTCGTCGCACTTCGCCTTGAGCTGTCGGCAGCTGTCGCAGGCCTGAGACATTGGTTAGCGCAAGCCGCCGTGCAAGACAAGAACCGTTGCGCCGTCGCACCTGAGACGCTCGTGTCGCCTTCCGCTTCTGGGTAGAGGCGTAGGAGACGCTGTAGATGGACTCGGGAGGAGGCTGGGAGTGGTACGGCGGCTGCTCGTACTGCTGGGGAGGCTGCTGGGGCATCGGCGGAGGAGGATAGGAGCTCCTGTAGCCCCCCGGGGTGGGGGGCATCGGCGGCGGGGGGTTGTCGTAGGTCATGTGCGGCGGGCGTCGGGGGTCGTCGCTGTACGGAGGAACGGGAGGCGGCGGCGCCGAGTGCGGCGGGGGAGGATGAGGGCCCGGAGGCGGCAGTCCGTCTTGCGGCGCGCCCCCGGTCGAGTGAGGACGCCTCGGGTGCGGCAGGTTGTCCTCGTGGGGTTCCCTCTTCACGCCTCCAGGGTCTTTCGGAGGAAAGTGGTTGTAGGACGGGTGCGCGGGGGAGGGAGAGGGCGGGTGTCGGTAGTGGTCCTGCATGGGCGTATGCGGAGGGTCTTGGTCATGATGTCGTCGCTCCTCGGGGTGCTGCTGGTACTGGGCCGGGTGAGGAGGGTAATGGGGCTCGGCAGAACGAGGAGGATACGACGCCGGCGGCTGCTGCTGGTGGTATGGCGGGAGGGGCGGCGCTGGGTGGTGAGGCTGGTGAGCCTGCTGGTGAGGCGTGGGCGGGTGGAGGGGCGGTAGTTGATGTTGCGGTGCGCCGGTTGGTGACCACGAGCTGGTAGTCGAGAGACGGGGACGCTTGCTGTCAGGCTGCCCCGGATCCATGCTTGATATATATGTACATACGTACAAGGCTTATGAAAAAAAAAAAAAAACAAGAGACGAAGGGGGGGGAAAATAGGGTCAAGCCAGGTCCAAGGAGGAGAAGGTGGCGGCCATGGAAAAGCTATGGGCAGCAGAGGGCAAGGTGCGAGGCCAGGCCAGGCCGGACCGGGTGCGGGTGCTATGCGGTACGTAAAGGTGCGGCGGGTTCCTCGATGCTATGCTATGCTTGCTTGTGCTTGGGTCTTGGTTTCTCTGGGGCAGCGCAACGCAACGGCAACGCGACGCAGCACTCTTTTTTTACGGGAGCGGCGGCGCGGCCGGGGGGTGTTGACGGAGAGAGAGAGACAGAGAGAGGAGGAGGAGGAGGAGGAGGAGGAGGAGGAGGGAGAGAGAGGAAGGGGAACAAGCAAGCGAAGCAATCAGTCGGAGGCGACAACAGGTTAGGCTGTGACCTGTGAGAAGCCGGACGGGGAGTGGAGGCCTAGTCGCAGCAACTGGACCTTTGGGCGCGCGGGCGAGAGAGGTGTTTGGATGAAAGAGCGCAAGGCATGGGGCGACGGTCCCTCCTCTCGTATGGCCCTACGGCGTGGGCGCAACGTGTGGGCGCGACCTCAGTTACGGCAAGGTACGGATACGTCGATAGACGGCGGCAGGTCGGTGTGAAAGTCGGACAGGACGGGGTGTTGGGATGTTGCGGGTGTTGGTTGGGAGGACGCGAACGAGGTCCCAAGGTCGAGAGAGCGACTATCCGTACACGCCGGGGAGATAACGTAGCAGGGCGCCGCGTAGGTAGGTATCGTCAGGTGTCGAGGTGGGCTATGCGCCGTTATGCTGCCGGGTCAGGGCAGAGTTGTGTCGAGAGAAATGAGGAGGGTGAAGGGATGGATGGATGCGTGTGTGTGTGTGTGTGAGAGAGAGAGAGAGAGAGAGGAGAAAGAGGCTCCAATGCAATGCTGTGCGCGCAACGGGAGGATGCGAAAGGCGGAGGGGCGGCGACGGCAGGCGGCGCGCGGCGAAGCTTCGACTCGAGGCTGGACCCCAGGTAGGTGCTCCGTAGGTAAGGTAAGGAAGGGCCAGGTAGCGGTTAGCCGGTAGCGACAACACGCGCGTAGGTACCAGGTAGGTTAGGTAGGTATGGATGGATGGACCTGAAGGGTATGTAATACAGGTAAGGTAATATGGAGAGAGCAGGCGTATGTGAGGCGTGTAGAGAGTAAAAAACGTGAACGTCCCGGTATGGTATCCGTCCAGACAGAAGGTAAGGTAGGTAGGTAGTAAGGTACCGCGCCGTTTGGGGGGTGGTTCCCGGCTGTGTGGTTCTTGAAACTTGGAGATGGGAATTTCTCACTCCACGTTCTCTTTGCCTCTTGCGAAATGCGCCCGGATGCCCAAAGGGTTCGGCAGGGCAAGAGGGGGGGGGGGTATGATCAGCGCGCGTTGGGCAGAGATGGAGCTTTCCTTATCCGTAAGTAGTAGTAGGAGAGAGAAAGGTACGGATGGATGTACGTAGGTATGTCCCTGATTCACTACAACGGTACTATCCACGTGCTGTGTCGAGGGTTTGGACCGTTGCGGCAGTCGCGATGAATGTGTTCGTGCCCGTGGGATATTTTTTTTTCCTATTATTTTCTTTTTTTTATCGTTCTGACGTGACGGGGGTGAGGTGGGAGTAAGGTGGGGAAGGGGAGGCTTGTTCGAGGCTGGAAGTGGAAGGGGGGAAGGCACGCTGGAAAGTCGACGGGAGAGAAACGTCAAGAGCCAAGCGGCGGCGACGGCGATAGAAGGTGCAGTGTGGTTGATGGGTTGTCCAGGCCTCCACTGGTCGCCGCCGTATGCTATAGCAGGTGGAAGGTGCCTGCCTTCCTTGCTCTAGTACCTGCCCAGTATCCGAATACCTCGCCGCAACGCTCAAAAGACGAGCGGCACCGCGTTCCTCTCTGGGTACCTAGATACATTGCCCAGCCAGTCCTGGGTGGAGGTGTCGGGATAAGGTGCTAAGGCACGAACTAAGGCAAGGAAGATATGGGTACGGGTGCGGGTACAGACGGACAGGGGGGAAGGGGGGAGGAGGGGGGGGGGGGGGGTGCGTTGAATGTGGTCGACTTGGGATTCGGGAATGGTGCGCCGCAAGCCTCAGCACTCTCCTTGCCTTCGGGACAAGGGTGAGGGCCGACGGCGAAATCTCACAGGCAGAAAAAAAAAGACGGCCACCAACCGCCAGGGCGGTCTGACTCTTGCGCTGCTCCAGAATTCTCTGCTTGCCGTGGGTACCGCGGCACACACAGCACGGGGAGCCACGAGAGAGGATGGATGCTCTGCAGCCGCCTCTCGCTCTGCTCTCTGATGTACTTCGGTACCTCCAAACCTCCAATCGACCCTGCCAAGTTCACGAGTCTCAGAAAGCCACTGTCCGTCTTATGGGGTGCATGTACCTCACTCATACTCGGCACCTTGGGGTACTTACGTGCGTATCCGTACACTACGTCCATAGTATACTAGTACCACATAGTAAGACCCAGAGATCCTAGAAACCAGCAGCCAAGGGTTCAAGCAGCCGAGGAAGGAAAAAGAAAATATCAGAGAGAGCGCAAAAAAAACGAAAGAAAAGAAAAAAAAAAGGTACCAAAGCCGACGGCCATGCTGGGATATTGCGCCCAGGGCGAGGGATCTTCGTGACAGAACGAGGGTGCAGGGGCGTGTCCCTATCGCACCTCTGCCGTCTCTCCCACCACGCGCCGCCCTGGACGAGGCAGAAGAACGAGGGAGAGAGTTAAAAAAGGCGCGTGCGTTCCTGGCGAGGTTGGAAAAGCCCATGTCTTGCGCGTGTACAGAGCAAGGCACGGTACATGGCGCCGTGGACATGTACACATCCAGGTACTTAACCTTGAATATACAACGTTGCCGACGTTGGAAGAAGCGACGCCAGCATTACAGTACGGTCCAGATACCGTCCTGTGCGATAACAAAGAGGCGTGGAAATGGCTTCGTCAGAACAACGGTAAACGGCACCTCATGACGGATATTCATCCACCACCAAAGTGCCGTCTCGGTCGGTACCTGCACTGCTATTATCAGTATCGGTATGCCCACAGCTTCGACACACATCCACTTCCACTTCCACTTCCACTTCCACTTCCACGCACACACACCTAACCTTCGGGAAGTCAAGGATGGGCGGTGACCGGCAAGTAGACCGACTCAGGCAGCTCCCCTCCCGCTCACGCTTCCACCCCTCCGCGCGACACCGCTCCCGCGGCTGATCTGATGAATGCGACAAACCCAGACACACTGCCGCCCGTCCTTGCCCGCTCGAGTTCCTCGAGGCAATTGCCAGCAGGACGGGACGCGCCGCCCGGAGAGCCACCTCGGGAGAGGGGTTTCTTTCATGGATGGCCAACGAACCTGATGCGCGGGATGCCGGATCACGCCTCCATTCCAGACGGCTGGATGCCGAGGTCACGGGACTCGACACGGAAGTTTGGTTTGGCTTTCCCAGCAGACAGGCGAAGGGAAGACAAAAAAAAAAAAAAAGACACCCCGAGCGCAGGAACGCACGAGGTTCCGCTTTTCTGGGGGCTCTTTTCACTCCTCCACCCCTCTCATCGTCTTGCCTCCAGTAATTACGTCGTCGGCTTGCCTCCCTCATACCGCCAGACCGGGTGGGCGGGAACATGTCCACCTGGTGCTGGTGCGGTGAAGGACCTTCGTGCCATGCCATTGGGCGAAAGAGGTTTTGAGATGGCCCTTCTTCTGGGTTTGTGGGAATGCCACCGCCGCCGTGCCACGCGAAGCGATGCGACGCGATGCGATGCGATGCGATGCCCAGCGATGCCATGCCATGAGCAAACCAGTGTGGAGCAAGCGCATCACGTTGAGACTGACTTCGCTTCGAGAGCAATGCCCATGCTGTCCTCGACTCAGTTCCTGGCTGACCGCCGCTGTTATCTGTCGCAAAGCCTCCGGCTCCGGACGTTGAATACCACTGCTCCCCTAATCCATTTGCAAGAGGGGTCGCGGCGAAAACGTGATACCTAGAGGCTGGCTCTGTGCGCTCGTCTGCGTGGGCAGGTGCGCCGTGATCCGAACAAACAGACAGAGACCTTTCCCAGTGGCCACAATGGCGTGAGGCAATGGCCTTTGACGTCTGGGTTTGGCTCGATGGCGTGTCGACAGACACCGCGAAAGGAGACGGATCCGAACAACAATGCTTGGACGAGAAGGCTCGTCCGTGGTTGATTACGTGACGGAACGCGCTGGGGTGGCCTGTGAACACCGGAGCAGTGCTCCGTTGCGGCGACGCATGTTGGAACGACAGCATCAAGGGTGTCGTACGTATCAATCAAGCCCGCGCCGCAGAATCGCTGCGCCGTTGGGCAGAGAAGGAGTTAGGAGACAGGGCCGGCGACGACTCGGCAAGGTGGAAGCGAAGCCAAGCTTTGGGAAGTTGGCGATGCGGTCACCGTCCAGCAGAGCGAGTCTCGAGGGAGCAAGCAAGCAGACAACCGCAGCGCCGCAGCGCCGCTCCAACGGACCGGTACCTGGAAAGTACTGCTGGGAAGACTCGGCGCTCCGAGGACATGTTGCTGGCTGACCGGGGTGCTCTAGGGTAGACGGCCGAGAGACTGACTGCGGTCTGAGGGACCAAGATGTGGGATGAGATGGGATGGAAGGGGGGAGGGGGTGGGCTCGAGCGACCGAGGGGCAAAGGGGCGTGCGCGAAGAGAAGATGACAGCAGCTCTCTCTCTCTCTCTCTCTGTCTCTCTCTCTCTCTCTCTCTCTCTCTCTCTCTCTCTCTCTCTCTCTCTCTCTCTCCGAAGGAAGTGCAAGAGCTGTGGTAGCTGTAGCTCGAGGTGGTGAGTGGTGGACAGGGGTGAGCTGCTGCTGCTGCTTGCTGAGCCCGCGTGCGAGAAGCAAGGGAGCAAGGATCAATGCTGCCCGTCAGTCGGTGTTAGTGGCCGAAGAGGTTGTGACTGTGAGGGGCACCACCACATCCACGTCCACGAGACGGTAAGTGGAAAAGGAGGAGGATGACGAAGAGGTTGCGCTCAGAGTTCATCTTTCCCATCTCTCTCTGTCTCTCTTCCAGGTTCTCGAGAGTGCCAGGCGGGGGCTGGGAGACGTCCAAGCGCACTCACTGCTGTATCAAAAAGTCAGTGTGAGGCTTTTTGGTCTTGGTTTCTGGCGGTGGACCCTCCGTCCGTCTTCTAGGGCGCCATGTTTTGCCGTTGGTCTGCTGACCCGGTTGTTTGAGTCTGGGGTGTCTCTGAGTCTGAGAGTCTCTCGCTCGTTGCGATCGCCTCCTCGTTCGTCAGCTCCAAGCCTCTTTTGGTAACGCCCTGTGAGGCGAGACGGGCGAGGATGAGCTGCTCTCTGAAGAGGATGAATGTGATGAATGAGCAATGAGCTCTCTCCTTTCGGGCCGCAGCAGAAGAGACCGCCGTCTCTGTTGGTCGGTGCAAGTCACCTGCTCGGGGTACGTACTTTACACTATAGAGCCTGCCGAGTAAGGTGTCTGGGTGGTGTAGGCCAGCCCCTCTCATTTTGAGGGTTCTCGACGTCGTGTCTGAGGTATCCGCGACTCGTCGCAACGCGTTGCCAGCCTGCGAACTGGCCGCACAAGTCCCGAGTCTCGCACCGTACACGGTACTTTGACTGCCGAAATACACAGCATCCATCCCACCCGTCACAGTGGGGCCTACCAAATGGTGGATTTTGCCCAGAACGTTTGAAATTTTCTTCCTTGTCGTTTTTTTTTCTCAGGCCCTTTTTACCCCCCTCTGATTGCCAATAATGGAATGGAAGATTCCGTCGAGTACGTGCGTTTGTCTCCGTGTCCGAGGTATCGTGCCCCTCACCGCCGACCTGAATGTGAGGGAGCTGGAGATTGGAGATCGCGCCCGCTGCACCATATACCAGGTACATAGTATTGTATGCAATGCATCCGTGGTATATTGTCACTCTGTAGAGAGTGAGACCTGCGACTTCTGCGCCCCGAGCCATGCCCGTCCCCGATTCGGGCTCGGGAACACCGGCGGGCTTGCGGCACGTGGGTAGATACGGCCGTTTGTTTGCGCAGACTGCCGCCTCTCACTTTCGTCCTGTGCAGCTCAGCTCAGGTCTGTCCATCTCGGAGCAGAGCGCCTGGTTTATGGTGTCACCAGGAACAAGGTTTCGTCGGGCGAAGTTGGCTATCAGGAGCGGCGAGCCATGTCATGCTGCCGTGCTGCTATTTCAACTCAGGTACGGTGGAATGCCGCGCCTCATCTGCATGACCCGTTCGAATGTCATATTCGTACTCTCGTCAGTGCTCACAAAAGTGCGTGCGTCATGAACTCCAAGAAGCGCGCCTGCAAAGACGACACCACACGCCCCCAAGGCCGGCTCGCCGCCAGCAGCGCAGCGTAGCGGATTGTCACGAACCACACCACGACCGGGAAGGAATTGACAGCTCATCGGACCCTTTGATGCAAAGACAGATAACGCGAGATGTCTGCGCGCGATAGACGACAGCAGCGGTGCGGTGTGGTGCGCCGGTCGGTGAGTGAGAGAAGTGACTCGAGACTCTTACTCGGGGCCCCGCCTCCCCCTGCACCTCATTCCTCGTGGTGCAGAGTACCGGCGACCCTCAACTACCGCCCCTTAGTCAGACGCCCGTCACTTGTGAGCAGGGGTACGAGGCCATGTCCCCAGCACCTCATTGGCTTTGAAAACGGGTCAATGGCCACCGAATCCAGCCCGAGCGCACTGAATGGCGAGGGGGGTTGATGCTGTGATGGGATGGAGATCCTTCCTTTTTTGTACCGCCATTGATTGGTATTGGTGTCTGCTGAGGCCAACGTGACCGCGCGATGCCGCCTCCAAGCAGGCAAGCACGCATGCACTTGTGCCCGCGATGGCCGCGTGAGGCTGGAGGATGAGGTCTATGCTGACCGATGGGCACCACGGGATGTAATGACACGTCGGCATCTCCAGCGCCTTGTCGGACCTCGTGGAACAACCGGCGACGTTCAAGCCGATGTAATCAAAGCCTGACGGCCGTCGCTGAAGGGTAATTGCGACCCTCGTCCGTGGTGTTTCTCACAAAGAGCTAGATGCAGCGACAAGTTGCTAGAAGAGAGCTGAACTTCGGAGTCTTTCATGTCGTATTGACAATTGTACTTCATAATAGGAGGCGACTTCCGTCTCCTGCGCGTGTGGCAGTCATGTTGCAGGCCTTTCCCTGTGGGCAGTGACAGCATACAGGATGGACCGTCAGTCCCGAAAATAGGATTCAGGCAAGAGGAAGAGTTTCGTCGTGATTGGCTTCCATACCGTCGACTGGGATTCCGTGTACAATTGGTGGCACTTAATGGTCGGCACTTGCTGTTGATGTTGCTCGATCAACTTGCAACACAGTGAATGATGAACCAACCCCGCGATTGAGCGGGCAAGGCACCGGAGCGCGTTCCGTCTCCGTGGCACCTAAGGAACCGGAGTGGTTCGCAACTCCCCTGGCACGGGCTTGACAGCAACAAGCTGGGCAGAAAATCCTCTTCTTGGTCGATGGGCTCTTCGCGTGTTGCTCTCCGTGCGCACTCCGCTCCCTCAACGATTGCCGTGCCTGTTCTTCCCGATCTTGCGCAAAACCCCAGGTCACACTAAACCATACACTCCCATCCGTTGGGCAAGACAAGGCACGCCGACGAATGACGGGCTGCCCCACCAACATCAATCCCTCTCTTGAAGTCGATAGTAATAACCACCAGACAAAGCGGTGTTGTCGGCCTCGAATCAGTCACCGCCTTTTGATGCCCACCTGGAGGCTGGCAGAGGAAACTTTGCGGAGATCCGCCGGATGTGAAGGGGCGTCCATCAGTGGGCCAGACCAGAGCAGCGTTGTAGTTGGCCGTCGCAGCGACTGCGCACTTCAGTGGCTCGTATCTCCGTATCTCGACGCTGGTAGTATTAATCTGCCGTCGCAAGAGAACCGCGCGGGCTCCGACGTTCCACACGACAACTGCCGTCGCGAAGGAGCCGCCCGGCAGAAACACTGCGCCATCCACCGTGCCGCCGATGAGCGTTCCACCCGCTGCGAGTGCTGTACAACGTCGTCCCTCGGAGTCCTCGCACTCCCTGGAGATCGCCGGCTAAGGTTCTGGGGCGCGGGTGCGCTGCATTCGACCAATAACTGTAATAGCAATCCTGGGGCATCTTCGACATCTTAATTTTCATCAAGAAGCCGGTCAACCGGTGTAGCCCCCTGCCCTTGTTCGCCGTCAGCCTTACTACCGGTATGTAGCCGCCGCAAGCAGATGCTGTGGAACACCAAAACGAGGCAGCGAGTTTTTCTGATTGTAAATGAATAAATGGCGTGACTTTGACTCGTAGGTTGCATGTACTAGGCTCTTCCCTGCAACAGAAAGCCCGCCGACTCTTCTCTTGACGTCCGTGTCCTTGGTTGCAGAAAGACGTGCAGCATCAGCGAAGCAGAAGCCTGATAAGCCGCACATCAGGTGTGAGATGTGTGACATAGGGTTATTTGCGGGCATCCGAGCACGCAATGACAGCAACGTCACGAGATCGATGACTGCTGCTGTCCATCTCCGGTGGACAGGACATGTCCGGGTCGGCTGACTGGACAATCGTGGTCTCAACCTCCTTCGCATCGACTTCCACACAGCCGTCTTGTTCAGGATACCATCAAGTCGGCGTGCTCAGGGATGGATGGTGGACTTGACTGGCGCCTCTTGTTCGTCTCGTCTTGGGAAAGGTCCGGAGTGCGCCTTCCCGAGAACTGATATTCATAATTCAGCCCGCTGACGGGCCGGTAACCGAAGCTCATATCCGCGGAGAGCTACTTGGACTTCCATCGGACGCAGAGTGCGGGGGACGAATCTAGCCGTGAGATCGACAGGGTTCGCCTCCAATAGTCGCATTGACGACCGAAGTTTGTCCTACTTGCCATAGTAGAAGTGTGCCTGTCTATCCCGAAACAAGCCTGCTTCGTGTGAAGCCACTACTACTACCTTGCACAGCACAGGCACCCAGCAAGTCAGATGACTTGTCCAAGCAAAGATGCGAAAACGCCCTGCGCAATTCCCTCGGCGAGAGGCGTCGTATGTATGACACGTATCATCAGTGCCGCCGACTGCGACTCTCGTGTCTCGATGCGCTGACGGCCATGGCATGGGTGCCTGAAAGAGCAAGCCAAAGAGACAATGGAGATCCGGAGATTGGCGCAGCGCAGACTGGAGACGAAGGTTTACAAGGGCCGCTGGCCCTGGGATCTTGAGGATGGTGGGTGATGCTGCAAAATGATAAAAATCCAACAACCGACTAGCGTTGCAGATAAGCCAGGCCCCGGCCCATCACCGGCCTTGCAAGTTGCCCGGCGTAAGTGTCCGAAGACTTGTTCCACAGAATGGCACCGTTGCGCTGTTAATTGAATCGAAATGACATCTGAACAATGGCGAAAAGTTGTGCAAACGTGCCTAACGACTTGGGTTGCAACGGACGGTGTGACCGGCTGAGGTGTGCCAAGTGACGATATATTGCGATGATACCATGTTACGTGGTAGCGCCTGCGACTGCCCGCTTGTTTCCTCTTCCTTGGTCGTCGCTGCCGGCTCACTCATCGTGAGCTCTAAGCTCTGTTCCTGCTGGCGGGAACTCATTGTGCAGTTCCAGCACCGGGATTCTCTCAATGCAAAGTTTCTTGACGCATCATCAACGTCGTGTGAACAAATCGACCCGAGTGCGGTCTTTTCGGCAAGCACAGCTCTTGCGGGGTTGCTGATGATTATATCCAATGACGAGCAGAGCCTGGTTCCGATGCCACGGTCAAGGTCCAGGCAAAAAAGGATGATCGGCTATTCTCCGACGTCCGTTGTCACTTATCAGAATCTTTTGAGTTCCGTTTGCACCAAGTGTACACGTCTTTTGGGGGTTTGAATGTGGCTTCGGAGCACCCCCACAAACTTTTACTCTTTGCTGGGTCGAACAAACCACGGAGCTTGCCAGTCAACCAGAGAACTCCTACAGCGCATAATAGTGATCTTGTCGTTGGCGCTTTAGGGTGCCGACTGACGGTGTGGGAGACTCGGGAGCTTCCCTCTTTGGATCCCGCATTTCGATCAGGCCATTACCGCCACACCGAGACCCAAAGACGGCCGAGTTGTCACGACCGGTCAAGATGGCAAGTCGATGTCCAGGATGTTGCAGGCCTCAGAGGATTTCAATGGGCAACGCGCAGCCATTGGACAAGCCTTCGACCGAGGTTGCTATTAGGATTCTGGCAGCCGGCCTTGCGTCGATCATCTCGAGCTGCATGCGTGGGTAATAAGTAGTATGGGGCTCTCGCATGGCATCCGGAGTTTGGAGAGAGCGCCACTCGTTTTATGCCTGAGAATAGCAACCATGGGCATGATTGACGGGGCCGTCCTTGAACACGTCTCAATTGACGCCCAAAGTGATTGAAGACAATTTAGACAACGCCGCACCAGTACCCACGTGGACCTTGAGCATCTTGGGGCAAAGGTTTTGCTCCGAAGCTAAACGACCAGATTCCGGACACACGCAAGGACCTCCATGTCGCCTTGCTTCCCACCGTGAGCGGGCCGAAAACGGCGTCCAATCGAAGGGCTCACATGTCGCCAGATATGGAGAAGAACTGGCTTCGATTCGGTGCCGAGAGAGCCTAGAAGGTTGGAACGCCGTTCGGTCCGCAAAAACTAGGACAAGGTCGTCGCCCGAGTAGAGCATGAAACTAGCCGTCGTCGTTAGGAGTTGGGTTCCAGAAGCCAGCTGCCAGCCACATCAATGATCATTGATTAAGCATCTCCGTCTCGGTCTACGGCCACGGCTCCGTATTTGGGTTGGGGAGCAGTGTGAGATGGTCGTGCGCCTGCCTGCCTTGCTTTTCGTGGCAGTATTGCTGCCGTTTGCTCTCGAACAACCGGTGCTCGCTTGTGCTTACCATAGTGTTCTTTCAAGCCTAGTGTCAAGTGGCGACGAGTGTTGGGCTATTCCAGAAGCGTTGGCGGAATGAATGAATCGTGATGCTGCCCTCACGGTAATTGCGTGCAACTGGTTTTCCGTTACCTCCCCCCTCGATTACTGCTCCTCAGAAGTCGCCGTGGCGTTCCCTTGGAACCCAAGAACTCTGATTTCGTGACGAACAACACATGGGAGGTTCCGTCTCCGACCGGTAGTTCGTTACGGTTTGAGGATCAACAAAACCCTGCAAACCGCACCAGAATGTAGCATCATCTCCCTCTGTTGCCATATGCTATTCTGCAAATCTGCACAATTGCCGCACTTCCAGATTCGGCCACGGCTCCGTGAGGCGCAAGTCGCTGGCATCCTTTACAGGACGAGTACAACATGAGTGAGCAATGCACCGTTGCATTTTGGATCACGTGACGAAAACGACACCGAAACTGTGATACCCTCCCTGGTAAATCGCGTGGCCCTCAAGGATGAATCAAACTCGAGAACAGGCCTGATGCCTGGTCATCGCAGGCGCGGGTGGGCATGCCAGCATTCTGTCAAGGGTTCTCCTGCGCGAGGGCTCTCTTGCGGTCAATGCAGATTGCACATGGTCAGACAAACTTTCGTCGCAAGGTCGCCGAACGATGATCTCGATGCCCAACTACGACGGCGTCTCCGATTTCTGTGTTGGGCGGCGGCACAATGCCTT
>WIGM01001103.1:0-13028 GCA_014235935.1 Colletotrichum musicola
GGGGGCTTCAGACCCCTGTCAACACCACCTGGAGATAAGCTACGCGGCCAGTGTCGCAATTGACCTTCTTAAAGTCGGCATCCGAGCATGCTTATCCGAAGCATATATACATGTCTGCCTATGCATGGAAAACTTCTCTCAGTGCGCCTTTAAAGCCTTGATGACAAGCTACTAACCCACAAGCCTCGTTTTTGGTCACATGGCATAAAACAAAGCCACTGTCAACACTTCACACATACTCAGCACGGGCGACTAGCTCCGATGGCGGACCTCCGCACCGACGAGACCTCGCCGTTTCTCCAACGGCCTGGTAGCGCCGACGACCAACACGAAGAGGACCGGCACCCCGCGGTCGCACGAAAGCTGACCCTGGTCAACGGCCTGGCCATCGTCATCAGCCTGCAGATCGGCTCGGGCATCTTCAGCGTGCCCTCCCAGATCAGCCAGTTCGTCACGGCGCCGGGCTACGGGCTCCTGGCGTGGCTCTTTGGGGGTCTCCTCGTGTGGACCGGCGCGGCGTCGTTTATCGAACTCGGGCTCAGGATACCCAACAATGGCGGCATCCAGGAGTACCTCCGCGCGTGCTACGGCGAGTTTGCCGGGTTCCTCTTTACCTGGGTGTGGTGCATCATCATCAAGCCGGCGGCGAATTCCATGATCGGGACCATCTTCGCAGACTATCTCACCGAAGCCTTTGTTGCAAGTGGAGAGTCGCCCGCACCCTGGGTGTCGAAGCTGGTGTCGGCCGGGTGCATCGTGACCATGACGCTCGTCAACTGTCTGGGCGCGACGGCCGGCGCGAAGGCGGCCAACCTGTTCCTCTTTCTGAAATTGGCAGCACTTTCAACCATTATCATTCTGGGGTGCGGCGTCTGGGCGTTTGGGCACGGAGAAGGGGTCCCTTCATCCGAACACGGGTGGTTCGGTCAGAGCCCCGACGAGCGTGAGATCGGTTTGTGGGACTGGTTGGGTGAGTTTGGGACGGCCACATTTGGAGCCCTGTGGTGCTATGCCGGCTGGGAAATGGTGAGTCGCCAACTCTGTACAACCCGAGAGCAGATCACTAAAAATGTCCTAGGTTGGGTTTGTCCTGGGTGACATGAAAAACCCACGGCGAGACCTGCCCATAGTGATCAATGGCTCCATGATCGTGGTCATCATCGGCTTCATGCTGATGAATGCGGCTTTGTACGTGTGTCTGCCCATGAGCGTCATGCGGACGAGCAGCACCGTGGCGGTGGTGAGTTTGACGAGGATAAGGTCACGTCTCTACTCTCGCGCTGACCTGAGAACCAGGAATTTGCAAATCGAATCCTCGGTAACTGGGCTGGGCTCTTGTTCTGCCTGATCGTCTCCGTCTCGGCGATGGGAGCACTGAACTCGAATGTGTTTGCAACGGCTAAGCTCGTTGTCGTTGCGAGCCAAAGAGGATATTTCCCAGCCGTCTTGGCGAACTTGCATTGCAGTCATGAAAAGGACGAGGCCGGCTACGTTCACGAACGGTTTTCCGCCTGGCCACGTCTTGCCAGCGGGCCGATAAGGGGTTTATTGTCGTGGACACAACGTCGGCGTTGGCAGGGAAATGTGCCCATGTGAGTGTGACATGCCGTTGACTAAAGCTTTGGGGCTTACGCGAGAGTCAGATTTCCTCTGCTGCTGAATTGCGCACTGTCAATCGTTTACGTCGTCGTAGGAAGCTTCAACGCGCTGGTCACGTTTATCGGTGAGGCACAAAGTGAACGCTGTCAACGAGACCCTAAGCTGACAACAACCAGGCCTCGCAGCGTACATGATTTTCTTTTCGTCCGCGTTTGGGCTCATCCTGCTCCGCCGGCGCGACAGACGTGCACCGCCGGCGAAGGCAGCCGAATACAAAACTTGGCTAATCAACCCCATCATTTTCAGCGCCATCAGTGGCCTGTTGGTGGTCAGAGGAGTCATCTCTGATCCTTTGCAGGGAGCGGCTATCCTCTTGGTCGCCGTATTTGGAGTAGTCTTCTTCTCTCTCAGATTCGGGTTACGTGGCTTCACCCACACGGAGACCAGATAAGGCTCTGCCCAGCCTTGTGTCTGTCGTCGAGGTGATGCAGCATACATATGCAGCTCTGAGCTCGTCCGTGACTGGCCCCGAGCTTGGACTGTGCACATTACGGGGTTTTTGCCGGCTCCAAAAAGCAATGAGAAAATGCATCAAAGCCTTGTTGGAAATTGAAGCCGGGCCTCTGCGGAAAGAAGTGCCAAAACATGGTTGACGTCGGCCCATCTGCACACAGTTACACCTGGTCTGGTGTCAGCAGCAACCCGGTAAGACCTGGGAGGGCCAAAACCCAACAGAGGCTTGTGGTACTTTGGGCAACTGCAGAGTCTGTGTCAGGCTCGAGTGCTTAACCGTTCCCAGGAAGACGGGGTCATTCGTGATACCAGGGGAAGGTTTCACTTCCAATATTAGGGGTCCAACAGGAGAGAACTTGTTGCCAAAGGCATGATTGCATGTCGATTGATGCACGGTACTCGGGGAGCTTTAATGACCTCAACCACAGGCCACCGTAATAGGCTTCGGCGAAACTGATTAGCTTGTGAACGGTGTTCGGAGGACGTTGGTGTTGCGAGCGAATCTTCTATCACAATGGACGTGAGCAGCTGTGGCGTGAGAGACGTTGCAATCGAGTCCGACCGCCTTTTCAAGATTGCAGATCAGCGGGAGTGGAGGGTGTTGATGGTAGAGTGAATGACGAGCTGGCGTAGATAGTTGCAGGTCTAACACGCCAGAGACTTTGACGAGTGTTCTAGAAAGTGCAGACATTGGCGGTCCACCGTCGGCGGCAGCTAGCCGTGTGCATGACCCAGACAGCAGACGATTGGTGTCCAAAGGTGGTGGGGTTGAAGTGGCCGGCGTCTGACATGGCCGCTGTATCTTCGCCAAGCTCGATCAGGATACGTAAGACGGCCCAGGATGCTGCATATTTGCAGTCATTGATCGGGGGCGAGGATCCTAGGCGGAAGAACGGTCTGTTTCGCCTGCCTCAGCGTCAGTTGTGCAATCACCGCGGCCCCCGGCGACGTGCCAATGGAGGTTGAAAGATAGAAGAAGCAAGGTGGCAACGGCAACTCGACGCAACATGCGAGTCGGCAGTCGTGTAGTGTAGTCAACGATCAATGCGAGTAATGTCGCGACGGCCGTCACCTTTCGTGCGACCATGGGTATTTCGGCCTCCGAGTGAAGGCCGTCGAATATCTTGGGGGGCTTGCCGCGATGCCGGTTGCAATCCAAAGTCGACTAAGCCTCCCCTTGCCACGGCTAGTTGGATGTCGGCCAAGGGCATACGGGCGGGCACCCCGCGTGGCGCAATCTCGCATCCCCCTCTTCTAGCCCGCCATCACTGTGCGTGCCGTGTCGCTGGGTGTGTGTCTGGGGCGTGCTAGTCGGGGTACGAAGAAGCATCTCCAACATCTCCTAGGTGATGATGATGATGGTTGGGTTGGTCGAGGACGCCAGAAGGTCAGGCCTCGTCAAGGCAATCCGTGCAACGTGGAATAATTGGCAGCGATCCGGCAGACTGTCGTGGTACCTTACGGTACGGTGACGGACCGGGCCTGGACAGTGTCCAGAGCTTCAATCGAGGGCGGCGACCTAATCGACGGTGCCGGATGCCCTAAACAGGTTCCAAGCATATGCAGTGTGCTGCGCCAGAGATGAGAACCGGCTGAAAAGTGGGTATTAATTGATGCAACGACCTGGTGGTTGTGGTGCCTCGCACGCTTGAACGTTGGGCTTGGACTCTGGAGGGGCTCCGTTCCGTCTGCAGGATGCACCGTGGTTGTGGCCGTGGGCGTGGACATGATCCATCATCCTGCAGGTCGGGGAGAGCGAATGATGGAAGCGCTCATGCTCGTGTCGAGGCTTCATCGCCACATCTTTCGATTTCAACAAGACACCGAGCTCGTGTAATGAATGAAATTGATTCAGTGGAGATTGGCATGTGCTCCGTTCCGTTTTTCTGGTTCGAGACGTTGGTTTTCCAAGTTTCTATCCGTCGGCCGGAGGACAACAGCAATAATAAACGTAAGGATGGTCGGATATAGCGTGGCAGTGTGAGTTGTGACTGTTGGTGGTGGTTGTTGTTGTTCTTGTTGTTGTTGCCGTCGTCGTTTTGATGGATGAGATAAGGAAAGGGTCCCTGCCCCAAACTATGAATCCAACATCAGAGAGTCGCCTTCTGTTAACAGTGTCACCTCGGTGACCAGAGAGCACTGACGGTGTGTGTTGTTGGTTGCTCTGCAATTTTCCATCTTAGGTCTTGACGGCGACGGGGAGCACCGTGGCCGGGGGCACAACACGGCGGGCTGTAGTGGGTGCCCCCAGCTGGAGAGGTGCCCAAAAGAGGGAACGCCCGGGGCTTTGGGTGGTAGGGATACAAGGTACCTCCCTCCAGATTCCAGTGCACCGTCATCGTGGAGGGGCTGTCCCCCTCACCCCTGTCGACCATGTTCAAATAAGGACTTGCGCCTGCGCCGCATCTTCAACGCCTTCCCACATCCCACCACAACCTTCCCCCTCCCCGCCTGACACCACCAAACGACCTGTCTACCTTACCTACCTTGCCTACATACACATACCACCCTGCCCGCCCGGTCTTACATCTTGCGCCTTTCTCGATCTAGTCGATTCTCCCGGCGACACCTACCCACTGCCTGCCTACCTTGGAACCATCCGCCTCCACCACTTAACCTCGACGACTCCCCCCCCCCCCCAGCCAGTCGGAACAAACCTCAATTTCTACTCGTCCTTGAACAGCACACGAAGCTACTGAGTCGACAACGCTTTTGCTCCTCGATTCATTGGCGGTTAAGCTCGCCGTCCGTGACGATTGCCGCCGGTGCAACTCGACCAAGCGTCTCGACCGACTCAAGCTGACGGAACGAAACGTCGCGCAAGGCTGAAGCGGCCACTCGAGAGACCCTCGACCCGACGCTTCCACCTTCGTTGACCTCGAGAGACGCACGATGCCTTCAAAGACTCAATAATCCTCCTAAGATTTCGTCCCGTTTCCTCTGGGTTCACCAAGCAAGCGAACATGACCGATTCACGCAATATAGAAGATCTTCTGCAGACGGGCTACTTTACCACCGCCAGGGCCAAGACCCCCAAGCCGTAAGCCGACCCAGATCACTCTTTTCCCTTCCAACACCGCAAACCGATGTCTCACACAGCTCGCAGATATAATACGGAAGCCCCGGCTGTCCCCCCTCACATCACGAACATATCCCGCCCGACTTACAACCCAGATCCCCAGATTCCCCGGCTCTTCGATGCGCCGGTGAGAACATCTCGTCGCACAAACTACCCACCCCCTCCGACCGTCGAAGATGAGACGGACTCGCTTCTTCGGGAGCACGGCAGTGTCGTGTCGGCATCTGACGCCGACCCTCCCTCACGGGGCGAGACTGAACAATATCCCATAATCATGGAAGTCCACGAACACAACCCAGAGCGCCGGTTTGTCCTTGTACCGCAGTCGTCTAGCGAGAAGAGCGATGATTCTTCGGATGAGACTACCAGGCCCCGTCCCGCTGACGACTCTCGCTCGGCCAAGACCGGCTCGGATGGCAATTACGAAACGAACTACGAAGCAAATTACGAAGCGAACACTGGAAGAAAATACCATTCCACCCCGGCCGATGATCTGAGCGGTACCAAGCGGCCAAATCTAGAAAAAAGAAAAAGCAGGCAGGACCTCCCCCGTATCGAGACCGACATCCGAACGGAAGAGTCTCGCCACAGAAGACATGAACGAACAAAGTCCGCGACTCGTGTGGAGCAGCAGCAGCCCGATTACTTCACTCCCCAATACGATAAGCGGCAGCCAGACGAAACCCTCCTATCTCCTCAAGTGATCAAGCACGCCACAGGAGGACGTGAGAAGGTGTACTATGACTACTCTCAAGCTGGGCGCAACGGTGTGCCGCGACCTCAGCGAAGCTATTCGAATTTCGCAGACGATAAGAGGTTCGACGACAACTACTCGAGAACATCGGCATCCAACCCGCCACCGGCCAGGCGATCAAACACGAACCTCGAGTCCTCCAAGGAGCCAAGGCACTTGTCCGGTGATAGGCTTGGAGAGGCTCCTCGCTACCAGCGCGAACGTGTGGTTCCGCGTGGAGAACGGCCAGAAAAGCCTCCATACGACCGCTCGGACCGCGATCGCGACGCGAGGCAAACTCCGACTTACAAACGTGAGTCGCCGCGGCGAAGGGATGACAGTGGTTCTAGTAGCAGCGACTATTCCCATGCGCCACGCACGGCCAATGCCAGAAGAAGAAAGTCAATCGTAAACCAGGAGGGTAGGGAAACCAGAGATATCCTTCTGAGTCCGGAGCAGGTACGACCATCCCAGTCTGGCCGGTCTAGGTCCCGAGTCCGTCCGGAGGTCGTTATGCCATCTCCACGGGTGTCGACCAAGTCCTTTTCCGACGACCTGCCGCCTGGGCCTCGCTCGTCCCAGACGTTTCCTATCATCAAGGATAACAGAGACGCGGCAGACAAGATCGTTCCCTACCCTGAGGACGATCTATTGCCTAGGACGAGCCGCATGACTGTCAATGATCCCGAACCGCCTGTCTCGAGAGCTCGGTCGCGCTCACGAGCGTCTACGTTCCACAACAACAATAACAGCACGGTGGTGCTGCCAGCAGTCATGCCGGCAATGCCTGTGCCTGCGGGACCTCGGAGTCCGAATGAGAAGAGAAGGTCGCCTGAGAGGCGAGCCAACCCGGGCCAGCAGCCCGTGGCGGCAACCTCACAGGCGGACGTGTGGCCTCCGGCCAAATTCGACCCGGCAAAGAGCGCACTCGTCGTGGACGGGCCGAGGGGCAGCTACCGACGATACTCACATGATGCCGACCGAGGTGGCATCCCTGACTTCCCCGACTGCCCCCGGAAGACAGGTGTCGTTGGGTACACAGACTGGCTTAGTCTGCCACGATGCGACAACTTCAACATCTGTCCAGACTGCTACAACGGGGTGTTCTTGAACACGGAGTTCCGCCACGACTTCATGCCAATGCTCTTCCGGCCGATGGACAAGCCGATTGCATGCGACTTTGGCTCGTGCGGCTGGTATCACATTGCTTGGCTGTTGACGCTGAAGAACCGGCACACAGACCTGCGCCTATTCTACCAGGTTGCCAACATTGCCAGCAAGGTCATCGGCAATAGCCAGCCTTGCCCTGGCGATCGTCGAGCCACGCGCGTGTGGTACTCGATCAGAAGCCCGTACACGCAGACGACGATGCCGGATTTCACGGTGTGCTTCGAATGTGCCAAAACGATTGAAGGGCTTCTGCCAAACCTGACGGGCGTATTCGTCACCCTGCATCCAACGGCGCAGCCGACGCGGAGCACTTGTGCAATGCACTTCAACCCCGACCGAAAGCGGTTTGTGATGTACTTTGACGCGCTGGAGACGACGTCGGATGTGGCCCTCGCCACAGCGCAGGCGCCCAACATCGGCAAGCTTGCCAGCGACATCGAGAGTCTCTCGTCGTATGCCGAGTGCTGCAAGGACAATCCGGTGTTCGACCAGAACTGGCACGTGATGCAATTCCTGCCCCAGTTTACCGTCTGCGGTGACTGTTTCGACGAGGTGGTTGCGCCCCAGCTGAAAGATGGTAACGTCATCGCGCGGAACTTTTACGTGAAGCCCCAGCGAGTGGAGGAGACGACTTGCCAGCTCTACTCTACGAGGATGAGGACCGTCTTCGACAAGGCCTGCCGGCGGAACGATCCCAAGTACCTCGAGATCAAGGTGCAGGAGCGACAGCAGATGTTTATTGACACGTACAAGAGGCTTTCCCGGCTGGAGCTGGAAAAGTCTCAGTGGGCGAGGGAAGAGAGCAAGAAGCTTCTTCTGGAATGGGAAAAATGGGAATGATTACACGTACAAATGACGAAATGAGAAACGGACGAGCATGATACTATTAGCTTATACCAAGGTCGGGGAGGAGATTAGTTCTCCCCGACTCCATAGAGACTAATAATGTACGAAATTGAGAGAGGATTACCGAAACATGGCTGGCGCTGCTCTCGTGACGGGTAACTTGCCGATCTAGGGTTGCCGCAACATCGCCGCGTCGTACTACGATGACCTCCAGGTGATGATCCATGCCTCGATCGGGGTCCAAGGACTGCTCGTGAAGCTTTGGCCGGGACAAGCTTAGCGCGGGGGTAAAGCATATTCAGTAGGCTGATTGTATGACAGTAAGAGCATCCGATGATCTTCAAATGTCTTGGGGTGGTCCGTCCCACGTGCAAGTGAGACAGATACGGGTAGATCTGGAAGTCAGAGACGGTGGCTCTCATGTGCTCAACGCGTTTTGGCTCTTGGCTCCGCCTTAGCCGATCATTGTTAGAGGTTGTCATAGTACAGCCAGGGAAGGCCATGAATTATTTTGAGATTTTTGACGTCGACAACTATAACACAGCGCAGCCAATCAGAAGACCAACACAATCCAGGAAGATGGTGGTGATGGCCGTCCTGGGTGCGTCCGGACTGAAGAACACCCGCCCCGACCATCCCAACAGCGCACCAGGGCCAAGGGGTCGAGAATGGTGATGCAGCGGTTCGCACCTGAGAGAAGGTTTGTGATGCAGCAGAAGCGAACCTGGAAGCGGAGGGAAAAGAAGGAAGGGGTGAGCGCACGGACCTGTGTCTTCAGGGGTTCCAATGCCGTGCCTGCAGCGTTGCAGCGTGACAGCCAACTTTGCCGAAGGTCCGTCAACGTGGCAAGCAAGTAACCAACATCGGATCTCTCCCTCTTTCTCGTCTGGTCGTCCAGTCTTGCTGCGTCTGGTCCCTCTCCACACGTGCAAAGTCGGATCATAACCCACAGATTTTTTCCAAGTTTAGAGAGAGAGAGAGAGATGCCAGCGCGGGGGGGTGTTTGGTTTCCCCGTATCTTGCTATACGATGAATGTGTCGTTTACCTCGGCATGTGGCAGACGACGATGGCGTCGTTCGTCACCCATCAGATATAGCGTTTACCGCAGGGGAAAAGGCTGAATGACGACGCCAAAAAGCTTCTCTTCGCCTCCCGCGCCTCCGCCAACACCGCCAAATGATCCAGATCTTCCAAATATCTTGGCACGCGCGAAGCCTAAAATGTTTCTTTCCCTTCCTCCCCTCCCTGGCCCATCCGGTTACAACGTCCCGGTGGTTTTGCAGGGGTGGCACCGCGGCCGGTCTTGAGACGGAGAGGCTGCCAAGTTCGAACCGCAACCGTTTCACATCGCCCAGCCCGGCGCCGCACCGCCTCGCTCGCGTTCGCACGCAGGACGGGGACTGGTTCGTGGCCAGCGGTTGACTGCAAGGAATGCCAGGCTCGGAAACTGGAATACGGGGGGGCCGCGATGTCTCGAATGGGCCGTTGGGCGAAGTCGTCCCAACTCGGGTGTGGCGCTCGCGCCCCTTCCGCTGCATGCGAGGAGGAAGTCTCTTTCCCTTTGGGTTGCATGTACACCTTCGTCCTTCCATCCTCTCTTTCGCTCTCTTCTCTTGCGCCTTTGTTCGCTTCGTCTGGGCTTCACTGGTCTTCTTTTTGTTGTGTCTCCCCTCTGGAGCGTTCCTTTCCTTTCGTTGACGAGAAATCGTTGCGAGGACTTGTTTTACGAGTTCTCTGTTCCATTCTTTTTTCCCACTCCTGGTCGAGTTTTGAATATTATACTGCCGTTTCGGTTTCGTTTTGACCTTTTTCTATTCCACAGTCCAGGCGACCACTTGACGCTCACGGGTTGGCGACAGTCTATATTTCTTATTACATGTTTTCGTTCTTGACCCGGGTCGGTCTGCCAATCTGATACAGCCAATCTGGAATCAACACTTTGACTCTCCAACGACACGATCTAGACGTCGAAAACGCGACCGAAACGACGGAGTCCTCGACGAGTCCGCGGTCATCGATCGCTGACCGCAACCCCGAATCTGATCATCACATCTTGTCTCCATCACACCCAGCCATGCGCGGATTCTCCACGGTTGCTGGCGCAGCATGTCTGCTCGGCCAGCTCGCGAGCGCCGCCGTCACGGTCGATTTCAAAAGCGACCAGTCCATCAAAGACGGCGCCAGCACGATTGCCTTTGGCCTGTTGAAGTTCTACACAGGAAACAACACCGGCGATGTGCCGGGGAACCTGCCTGATCCCTACTTCTGTATGTCAAGCCCGTCCTTTGCTATCACCGCGTACTAATGCAGCTGCAGGGTGGGAGGCGGGAGCATTGTTTGGCACCATGGTGGACTACTGGCTGTTGACCGGAGACTCGACTTACAACGACGTCACGACGCAAGCCCTGCTTCACCAGGCGGGCGAGGATGCCGACTTCATGCCGCGCAACCAGACGAGGACCGAGGGGAACGACGATCAGGGATTCTGGGCGATGGCGGCGATGAGCGCGGCCGAGAACAACTTCCCGAACCCCCCGAAAGACCAGCCCCAGTGGCTGGCGCTCTCCCAGGCCGTGTTCAACCAGTATGTGAGCCGGTGGGATATGGAAACGTGCGGCGGCGGGCTTCGGTGGCAGATCTTCACCTTCAACAACGGCTTCAACTACAAAAACTCCATCTCGAACGGCTGCTTCTTCAACATCGCGGCTCGTCTGGCGCGCTTCACGGGAAATCAGACTTACGCCGAGTGGGCCGAGAGAGTCTGGGACTGGGAGGTCAGCGTGGGCCTCATCACGCCCGACTTCAAAATCTACGACGGCGCGACGGTCGACAACGGCAAGAACTGCAAGCAACTAGACACCATTCAGTGGTCGTACAACGCGGGCATCTTCCTGCACGGGGCCGCCGTCATGTACAACCTGACCTCGGACAAGAAGTGGCTGACGCGGACCGAGGGCGTGCTCAAGGAGACGACGGGCCTCTTCTTCAACCAGAGCGCCATGACCGAGCAGGCCTGCGAGCCCTTCACGCTGTGCGACATCGACCAGCAGAGTTTCAAGGGGTACCTGACGAGGTGGATGGCGGGCACGGCGCAGGTGGTCCCCCAGCTCTTCGACCAGATCATGGGCCTCCTGAAGCCCAACGCCGAGGCGGCCATTTCGGTGTGCAACGGGCCCTCGGTGGCCGGGTTCAAGGGCAAGCCCGGCACGGCCTGCGGCTTCAAGTGGAACCCCAAGGGCCAGTTCGACGGGCAGGCCGGCGTCGGCCCGCAGATGAACGCGCTCGACGCCGCCATGTACATGCTGATCAAGAAGGCGGACGTCAAGACGGCGCCGGTGACGGCCGACACGGGCGGCACGTCGGTGGGCAACCCCAACGCCGGCATGAGCCTGCAGCCCAAGATCCCCACGCTGCCGCCCATCGAGACGAAGGACAAGGTGGCCGCCGGGTTCGCCACGTCGGCCGTGGTACTTAGTATCGTAGCCGGCTGCGTGTTCCTCATGAAGTGAGACACGATCTGCGGTTGTTGATTTCGGTTGCATATAATTTGGAAATTCTTTTTGGCATTGGGCATGGCGTTTGATCGGAAAAAACCAGCTTTGACAGCGGTTTGACATGATACAGAAGAAACAGACGTTTTTCGGGCGGCAGCTGTTGATGAAAATCCCTCCGCGAGAGATGGGCTTGGTCGGGTTCATGATATACCCTGCAGATACATATCTACAAACATATTATACTTTTAGTCAAATCATGTTCCCCAGCCGGATGGATACTCGCCTCGGGCAAGACGCATCCTTCAGGATCTCGTGGTCTGCAAAATCTCGCAAGGCTTTTGCAAGCGAAGTGCGCTTACGATCCCTCAAAAGTTTCGGTCGAGCACGGCAGCACTTGCTGTCGCAAAGGTTGGGAAATTGTCTCTTCTCGTTTCCCTAGCGCGGGGGAGGTTAAAATCTCCCGATTGGAACGGTGTCGACGGCCCCCGGGCGCTTGCGCCTTCCCAGAGGGGACATGAGCGCCTCTGAGCTCCCCGCCCGCGGCCCCGCTTTCACCCCGCGGCACGGCGAGAGGAGGACGCTGGATGTTGCGGGTGGGACGTCATGGTCCTACAGTGTTCCATAGTACGCATTTCCCCCTCGGCCGACTTACATAGAGGTCGGCTTTCTCCCCGGTTGGACTTCATCTTCTCTTCTCGTTTCTTCATTCACCTGCAACTGCTTTTTTTCCCTCGGGATTACGGTTGCCTGGGATATTACATATTCACTTCCCCTCGGAGTCCCTCTTCTTGAAAGTCAACCTCGATCTCACCTTTTACATCATATCAACCCCGACAATCCACGGATCCCGAGGAGCAAGCAACAAAACACGCCAACACCACCCACCGGCCAACATCCGCCACCATGTCGGCCAAGCACTTCATCAACGACCCGACCAAGCTGGTCAACACGGCCCTCCACAGCCTGACCCTCACGAACCCGAGCCTCGCCCTCGACAAGGCGAACAAGGTCATCTACCGCAGGCCGACCGGCGACGACGCCTCCCAAGTGTCAGTCATCTCCGGCGGCGGCTCCGGCCACGAGCCCTCCTTCTCCGCCATGGTCGGCAAGGGCCTGCTCTCCGCCGCCGTCGCGGGGACCATCTTCGCCAGTCCCAGCGCGGAACAGGTCCGCACGGCTATTGCGTCCCGCGTGGATGCGTCCAAGGGCGTGCTGGTGACTGTGATGAATTACACCGGCGACGTGCTCAACTTCGGCATGGCCGTCGAGAAGGCCCGCGCCGCGGGGCTGGAGGTCGAGATGGTCGTCGTCGGGGACGACGTCGGCGTCGGCCGGGCCAAGGCGGGCAAGGTCGGGAGGAGAGGTATTGCGGGCACTGTGCTGGTGCACAAGATTGCGGGTGCTCTTGCCGCGCAGGGCCGGCCGCTGGCCGAGGTTGCGAAGGTCGCGCGCCTGGCCGCCGAGAATCTTGTTAGTGTCGGCGCGAGCCTGGAGCACGTCCACGTCCCCGGGCGCGCGATCCCGACGGGCGAAGACGAGGGCGCGCTGAAGCTCGGCGAGGCGGAGCTCGGCATGGGCATCCACAACGAGCCC
>WIGM01001104.1:0-13008 GCA_014235935.1 Colletotrichum musicola
CCCCCCCCCCCCCCCCCCCCCCCCCCCTTCTCGCTTGCCGGTTTCTGGAGCTGGGTATCCCGCTTCCTCCCCTTCTCCTCGTCTCCACTGCCTCTCACGAGCCACGAGCAGCGCCACCGCCGACATGACGTTAGCCGCATGTGTATCATTACATTAAGTAAGGGATTGTTTCTGGTATATATTGATGTAGTAGGTATCGTGGATAGGAAATCGTTGTTGATTAGAAAAGAAAAGGTACGCGTCATATGACAACCCCACCCCATGCTTGTTGAGCCGCAGTCGCTGGCCAGTGCATATAAAGAAGGAACCATGGCAGGCAAAACACCAATGTGTTGCTTGCACACAAGTTAGTCGCCCCGTACCTGGACAGATGCGCCAAGCTATTCCCTGCCGGTGAAATCATGGGCCGTCAGGTTGGTGAACTGCAACTCTCTCGACCCTAAGTGATCGGGCGACGGCTTGGCAGACACCGACTGGCCATCTGACCAGTTGTACTCAGTATTACCGCCACTAAACGGCGCAGAGCAGAATGCCGGTCCGATGTTGGCGGATGGAAACGACGGCGTCACAGGCTGGCTTAGGCAGCCATGGTTGACGTAGGCGGGGATGTTGGCGGGCATCAAGGAGAACTCTGTGTAGCCGCCCGGTGTCAGAAGAGGCTCGTCTGGCACGTTGTATTCGAAAGATGTGGAGTAAAGCGTGTTGGGCATGTTCGCCAGAAGGCCAGGAGTGTCCGGCGGTGTTCTCAGTGTCGGGTCCGTCGGGTGCGGTACCATCAGGCTGGTCTGCACACTGTAGGTCTTGTCTTCGTCCGAGGACATGGAAGAGACGGTCGCCTCGCGCATGTTCTGCTGAGTAGGCACCACTGGTGTGTTGGGCGTTGGAGGTGCCACCGAGTTTCGGGACACCGGCGAGTGAGATGCCATCTGCAAAATGAGGTTCTCCCTGTTGTGGTCGAAGTATGATGGCGACCGTAGCCCGGCGCTGGTCGCCTTCTGGACGCCCCTTGGAAAGTTGCCCGTGGCCGATGCCACACGGCGCATCGGGCTTGGTGCCTCGACTCGCCTAGACTCATAACCCGTCTTTGGGCCCGAGAAGTTGTAGGATTGGCTGCGCGAACAGTTGACCAGCTGCGCTGGGCGCTTGGAGTTCCTTCTACTTGCGATGTCGATTGTCGGCGTCGGCTTGAACGGTAGTTCGATGGTGGCGATTTCGGGTGGAGAATGTGACATGGATTGCGGTGAGAACTGCTGGAACCTGCTCATATCCTCAGACTGCAACTGCTCACGCTTGAGGTTGTGGAGCCCAACAGAGTCGGGCAAGCTGGCCGACATGTAGTGCGGTGCAAACACCTCGTCCATGTCCGTAGAAGCAGACGTGTGTTGGTACGAGGAAAACGAAGAGGCACTCGTGGGATCAGCCATGCCTGCCATGAACTCGCTCGGTATCGATAGTGTCAGGGAAGGCGCTTGGCTTGTCTCCTCATGAAAGCTCGAAGAGAAGTCGCAGTTGGGTTGTCCACTGAAGAAGTTGTTCGTGTTCGCCAGGGAGTATGTGATATCGACATCCTGGGCGTGAAAAATGGTCGATTCGGGCGAGGCATGATCTGATTCGGATCCTTCAGTGGTTTGGTGCCTGTCTTCCAGCCCATCGATTGAGTCGGTCTCTTCTGCGGTTTGGCTCTCTCGGATGACAGGGGTCTCCGCGGGTGCGCTGGCCGGAGGGAAAGGGGCGGCGGACGGACGAAGATCTTCTTCTTGGTCCTTGGAGGGATAGTACTCCTTGACGGTGTCGGAAACGGCGGTCGAAGCATCGGCAGATTGCTCCGTCTTCCGGCGAGCTTCATTCTCCTGCGCCCTCCTTTCCTGCTTCGCCTTGGCTCGTCGGTTTTGGAACCAGTTCTATCGAATGTTAGGTTAGAGTAGGCAAAAGCGGGTGTGACCAGGGACTCGGTACATTTATTCTGGCGATGTCCACGTTCATCTCCTCGGCGAGCTGCTTTTTCAGACTGCTGTTGGGCTTGTTGTTTTTTTGAAATTCTCGCTCGAGCTTGTCGACCTCATCTTTGGCAAGTCTCGGCTTCGACTCGGTGGTCTTTCCGCCGGTACCCTGCATCATGCCCTGGTGTGGCATGAAGGGGAGCCCCGCGACCTCGGGGCCATAAGGGCCATTTTGATAGAACGGATGGAGCGGGAAAGGGGGGAATGGCTGGTAGTCCAACTGTTGTTGATAGTCATGATAGAAGGCCATGGCGGCTGGTCGCCTCTGAGCCCAGGTGGTAAGAGATGTGGGAGTCTGTTGACTTTTGGTTGCCAAAGATGTAATCGAACGCGCGCGGAGCGACTGTTTGAATATGCGGTATATCTGGCTAGGCGTGTGTATGAGAGAGAGAGACAGAGTTGAGTGAGAGAAAGTGAAATTGATGTAGCTGGCACAATAGCGAGAGACGTAGACTCTGGGAAAGAGAATGTGGCGCGGTCGGTTCAAGACGGAAAGAGTGACTGAAAGCTAAAGGACCGGTGGGTTTGGTCGGTATTAAGAGAGGATAAGAAGAGGGAACGTGGATATGGCAAGTAGGCGCGGCCGGAGAAGATCGATGGGGGCTTGTCCCCTTTAAGATGGGAGGGGAGGACAAGCGGAATACGGAAGGGTGAGGCAGGGCTGCGAAGAGGTAAGACAAGCACGTCTGGAGAGTCTTCCCAAGGCTCCAGGGCGAGATAATCGATCCGTCCAGGCAAGGGCTTGCTTGGGAAGAGCACAGACGAGGCTTGACGAGAGGAAGGGTAAAAAAAACAACGACAGGAGAAGTAGGGGAACGGGTGACGGGAGTTTGGGGGGGGGAAGGGGGGTGGGAGGTGGAAGATGTATTCATCTGTCCATCACCACGAGGTGTTCAGAGCCTGCAAAACTACGTGGGTGTAAGTCGCGCGGGAGGATGGAAGTGCAGTGTGCAGGCGCTGGGGTGGCGGCAGGGTTTGGGCAGAAGAAGCGAAGGAAATGTGGGGGGGTGGGACTTCAAGCTGCCCACACTCACACTGGCTGACTGGTGTACCTGGTGCAGTGCACCAGGTATTAGGGCACCGGCCACTGGCACTGGTCCACTGGATAACCCCTAACAGCGAGGAGATCATATTCGAGTGGAGTGGAGGCATCGGGAGACCCAGGAGCAAGGGGTCAGGTCAACGATGACTTCTTCGGGGCTTAGGAGGAGGGAAGAGAAAGGGGAGGAGGGTCTCGAGGGACAAGGGCAGGCCAGACAGGGGAGACGAGGCAAGACAGACGGTGCGTGCAGCGTTCAGGCCCCAGGGCAAGCAGGAAGTAAAGACACTACTACCCACTACATGCTATATGCGGAGTACATGCGTAGTGTACACATACAAAGTAGTGGTAGGGCAGGGTAAGCAGTGGAGGAGGGCTTGACGGGGGCCCGAACAACAACGCAGTGCAGCAGTGCAGGCGTGTAATGCAGACTGTGCAGCGGAGCGGAGACGAGAAAGAGCTGTCCAGTCACCAGGCCCAGTGCAATCGCAGAAGATTATCCCGCGCAAGAAGACCGGGGAGGAGGGATCAGGCTGAGCGAAACCGAAGGGCAGGTGAACGGCGGAGCGTACGGGGGAAGGATAGGATACATTATACAGATACATCGTACTGTATCTGCAGGAAGGGGATGGGCAGCGGATGGCCGAGCAGCGGCATACCTACTACAGCACTGGTCCGTACATACTATGTAGTATGTATGCGACAAGGGCTACGGATACTTTGGAGACGGGATCTGCTCTGCCACAGGACGACGTTGCCCTACACATACGGTCAGCTATCAGCTAGGTCCTCACGTCGCGTTCAAACTCAATGTCATTGTTTGGCAGGGTCAGACGGGAGGGACAATAAGCCAAGGCGCTCGCTCGCTCAAGTGGTGGGCGGCGTCGATGCTCACGCTGGTGACTGGCGCAATGCAGAGGAGATGGTTGCACCCACCTGAGCGGACCTGAAGGAGAAGTGAACCCTTCGCGTCCACCGGCCACAGACGCATCCACACGTCCCCCGTGGCAT
Source organism: Colletotrichum musicola (assembly GCA_014235935.1). Taxonomy (NCBI): domain Eukaryota; kingdom Fungi; phylum Ascomycota; class Sordariomycetes; order Glomerellales; family Glomerellaceae; genus Colletotrichum; species Colletotrichum musicola. The sequence continues at coordinate 4,051 of WIGM01001104.1, forward strand.
TGCCTGCCATCCCATCCATGCAACGCCGTCTCTCATCCCATCCCGAAGTGTAGGGTACGCTACCACACCCCCTGGCCCCGGCCCCGGCCATCCGCTCCGGGCCCTGGTCCATGAAGCGCCTTTTCGTCCCTGGGCTTGGACAACGCCCCCATGTCCCTCTCTGATGGCACACTAAAAAGGCTCGGACCCAAATTAACCCCCTGCTATGGGCTGAAGATAGCTGGAGGCATCTGCTTCCCGCGCTGGCACCGACCCTGCCTGTCGGAGTACATGGTAGGAGAGTAGGAGGGTAGTTGACTGACGATGGGTGACAGGCAATCGAAAGGGACGGAGGGCGAGACATTGCAGAGAGTGAGTGACGGGTCAATGCGCCATCGTCCGGTCCAAGGGCAGACACGGCGTAGGACAAACAGATAATGAAGCCGGGCAGGCAGAGCGGCAAGGCAAGCCTGTGCTCATCCTCTTGTTCATACTCAGACCGAGGGCGGCGCCGCGGAGTTTGACAGGACGTCAAGGGACAAAAGATGTCGTCGGTCTGGCGATTGGACCACAAGGGAACACAATAGACACTGTAGCAGAGACAGTGGAGGGCAGAATCCCGGGCAGGGCAGGGCAAGTGGGTGTCGAAGATGCTGAGCGGGAGGTGAAGATCCTAATAGCATCACCTGATTCGGACAGGCGACGATAGCTAGGCTCTGGAGTTTTCCTGTGGAGGAGAACGGGTGTGTGCGTTTGGCGTCTGTTGACATTGACGACGGGAGAGGTCGTGGCCAAGCCTGCCGAGCGCCCGAGGTATGGCGAGAAGCAGGAACAGAGTGTCCGATCAGACGTGTCCTGTCCCGTTACGCCCTCCTGCGTGCGATTTATCTAGTGTGCTGCGAGGCCCTCGGACGTGGTGGGTAGACGATTGACGCTTGGCTAGCAAGCTGGCTAGTCCCGACTCCCACGAGGAGACGACGGAGAAAGAAAGAAACGCAACCTGGGTGGTTAGTTGCCTGGTGTAAAGTGGCAGGGCCGGCTTGTCCTTTAGTGCTCACTAGGTAATAGTAGGTAGGCAGTTGGTAAGATGAGTCGGCCTCATCTCGACACGTCAAAGAGAGCATGCGTCTCCGAAAGTAGGTGGTTTCTGCGCACAGCGGACGTCCATGGTGTTGAACCATGATGCTGCGGCCCGTCCGTCGGATGGGGCAAGGCAAGTGAAGGGAACCTTGTGCAGGGAGCTTGCTGCTGAGCTGCAGCTACTGCTGGTGCTCTACCCATAATGCATGTACTGGAGCTGGAGCTTGAGCTTGAGCTTGGGTTTGGGTCCATCTGAGCTTGGGCGGGCTTGTTGCCGCAGGCTTCTTTTCTTGCTTTGTGGATGGGATTCATGGTTTTGGGACTTAACCGGGGTCCATGGGAGTCAGGACTCAGGAGGAGGCGCGCGCACGCAATTCGGGACCAGGAAGGCCCGGTGGGAATGCACAGTGCCGACGCAGCCTCGAGGTCCAGTATCCGAGGGTAGCTGCCTAGGTGCCTTATATCAGGTAGTTGGGCAGGTACGGAGCACGGTTACCTGGACAAATACAAGTACTTGAAGGCCCGCGATGTTCGACGTCAGATCCCGGTGGGCTCTTCCTCCCCACATGTGATACCTACAGTCCTAAGAACCCTTGCCTAAGTATCTCAACCAGGCAAGTACCTACACTGCAAGACAGTACGCCTTATAACGTCATGTCCGCACAGTACCATACCTGACTTCCCTATTCACAGACAGAAAGAAGGATTTTTTTTAAAAAAAAAACCCATCCGCGCTGACCGGATGGATATCATGTTCATACTCCAATTACTACTAGCTACATAGCAAGTGGGTAGGTAGGTAGGTTGTTCAGTTAGAACCCACCTGCATGCAGGTACCGAGAAACTTAAGGTGCCTGGCAGACAGTGTGGGATAGATTGCTACACAGCCTCCCGCTCCACTCTCGCCGACACACAGACCACGCGTTGGTGATGGGACGACACTGGGCTCCGGACAGCGGGTGCGCCTGCCAGCGGAAAGGAAGAAAGGCAGGCGCGGTTCCCTCGGGCCTCGAGCACGAGCATCTGAAGGCTGAAGGTTCGGCACGCCCAGAGTTCCCTGTATTGATGGATCACTGCAGTGTGATCACGATGGCGCCCCGCCATCGCCTGGTGCACCTTACACAGTTCCGCTATGCAGTATCTACACGGTACGTAGTCCCTCAGCCTCCCATTATCGACTTGTCAATTGCTTACCTAGCACCTAGCACCTACCTAAGTAGGTAGGGTAGGTACAGCAGTGTTCATGATTCCTTTCCACTTCCTCACGCCTACACTAGAGTCAAGGTAGGTAGTGTACACTAGGTAACTACCTACTATGGTGTTGTGCTCACTACGTACCTAGATAGGTGGTGTGTTGGCCACTTGCCTATCTCTATCTTACCTATCTCCGCCTTGCTGCTTGTTGATCATGATCTCGCCGACCAACGTTCGTGTCCATGGATTTCTCTGTCTCGGAATGCCGCAACTTCCGATCGGCCATCGTACACTACCTTCCTTGCCTTGCCAGCTTACGAGTACTATGTGCTAACCCAGGTACCGTTGCAGGTCTCAGTCAATCGCAACCGCCGCGGTAAGCCAACAGCCCACGAATGCCCGGCTGGACGGATGACCACCGATCGCCAGGAACCGTACGGGCTGGGGTCATGTCACGGCGACACAGGGACCAGATTGTCACTGTCGTCTCGTCCCGCCCGTCCGCATTGCGACGGCGCCAAACCGACGTGAATCCACGAAGCCGGAACACGCCAAACCTGCCTCGACCTAGGCCCGACCACGACCCGTTCCTTACCTTACCTCTAGAGGTACTATGTATGTGCGGATAGGCACGCATGCAACGGCCATGTAGGCATCTATCTGCCTGCTGTCACTTGGTATTATGTGGCACTTGACCTTAGGCACTATGCCATGTGCCGCACCCGCGCTTGCTGACGCATCTTCACATTGTTTGTTATCCCTCTTTTACTGCTACTACGGAGCAATTACGGAGCAGTAGCAAGCAGGGTATCAGTACTCTGTACAGTGGCCAGCCAGCCATGCCTCTCTTGTGCCTGCGCACCGGCGCTGTGCCGTCATCGTCATGTATGTACGGCCCATGCTGCCACGCGACGAATGGAGCAACCATTGCGACCTGTGCAGTATGTACGGATACAGCACTCTCACAGCACTCTCGACTGCGGAGCGCAGACCGGCTGTTGGGTAACTTGGGTTTGCACCCTGATAAGCCAGGTCTGGATGACAGGAGTGCAGACGGCACGATGAATTGGGTTAGTCCTCTTCCGTCTCCGACCCTCTCCCACCATACTTAGTACATCAGCCGCTCCAGAAAGCGCCGATTACGATTCGTGGGTGCAAGCGGCCCCTGTCCTCCTGATGTCGCTTCCCCTGGAGCTTGGCCGCGCTAACGCACCTTGACGACGACAACGACGCCGCCGCCAGACGCAAGAGGGAAAAGGAAAGAAAACAGTGACCGGGGGTTGAAGACGGCTTTTTCCCATCCTGACTTGTCATGGCCCATACCATGTGCTATGGTAGGTACAGTACACTACACTAGATGCCCCGGTGGGGTGACCTGCGGACCGACAGTTTCCCGATTCTACTCAGCGACGCCAAAAACGCAACGCTGCGATGCAAGCCTAGCGCAGACGCTGCAGCGCTTTCGAATCGGCCACCGTGAAGAGCGGAATGCTATGGGCCCATGGTCGTAGACAGGCGGCCTGCGCCGCCCAGGATGCGAAGATCACCACCATCCCCGTTGTCGACGACACGCCATGTCAAAACAGGCAAGATGATCATCATCTGTAGCCTCGCTCATCGCCCGCCTTGTCCATGTTGTGGCCCAAACAGGCCCAACCGCTGCCTTCAGGTGCCCAGAAGAAGAAGAACAAGCCCCTTTTCGGTGTCCTCAATTCAGGCAAGCCAACAGAGCAGCCGCAGTTCCCGCACCCCAGCCCCAGCCCCAGCTCGGTCTTCCTGGCCAGCCGGTATACTCCGTACGTATCCGTACTTCAGTCGCTAACGCCCTAAGTTTGTATTGCACTACCGAGCACGGCGGTTGCCTTTGCAGTTGCCGCCGCCGTCCCTGCGGGACAGACGAGGCTGCTTCCGTACCCTCCCCTCCATCCATGGATTCTGGTGGTGGGTGGACGCCATGGTTGCGTAGTTCCTCGCGCTGCATCGGCACACATGCAACAGCAGCTGGACAGCCCACACCAATGCCGTCCGGGCCATCGGCCACTTCACTCTCCTCCGCCATTTGTTTCTGACAGCCCAAGAACACGCACCAGCCGGAAGGCCATCGAGGCAGTTTGCCTGCCGTGCCAACTACGCTACCTACCGGACCGAGAGAACGTTGACCAGTGAGGTGACTGAGGCCTTGGTTCTTGTGCGGTTCGGTCCACGGGATCGGCCGTCAATATCGATCCGACTGGGGGATCTCCATTCGTGTCGTTATTTCACTTCTCTGAATGGCAACTTATTAGAGTCCGAGACAAGCGTTATCGCACAGAGTCCTCAGCAAGACACTTGCAGTGGCGTAATTTCCTTCTCCCCCGCGGCGAGGTCGCACTGCAGATCACGCACACCTGCCGCTTTTGAATCTCTTCTCACGAGCCACGGCGACACTGCAATGGGCCCAACCCGTACGGAGGCCGCTCATCGACACATCTGCTGCAGCTACCATTGTGTACCCGCCTCTCTTCCCGCCTCTCCGGTTCGTAGGACAAATCTTTCGCCCATACGAGAAGCGAGGAGCTATCGAGTAATAAAAGGCTCCAGAAAAAATGCGACCCAACGCGTTGACCGCGTTCCAGATCGAAGTCAAAAGGCTCCATTGCAGGACTCCCGAGCTAGTTCCTCGACGCCGACCATGGACCAGCCAAAAAGACCCCGACAGGACTGGGAAATCGGGGCCTATTAGCATTAGGGTTTCATTCCATGTCATGGTAGACTTACTATGGTAAAGTGGCCGCAAGATTTCCTTCTGCGCCCACCAACTGGTCACCCTTCATAGTCAGACTGTAAATCCTCTTTCCCGCATCATCGGGTGACGACTGGCCGGCGTTAGGCCCTTCCTATGCCTGAAGACGGCGACGCTTGGTGCACTTTCTCCGGATTGCCTGGGCCCCCTGCTCCGAGCCGTCACCATTGCAGGGTTGCACGACAAGGAGACACTACTATGTACGTAGGGAGCTGCTGCTATTCCTGGAGCCCTCACCGATTCGCTCATTTGACAGGTTCACCTCTTGGACGCGTCTCATTGGTAAAACCCGCCATTCACTGCAGCAGTCGTATGCGTCAGCGGCCTGGAGAGCACTGTTCATGGCATGGATGACACCCAAATGGCTTGCGATCTGTCATGCAGTCCGCGGAAGCCTACCGCCTCGTCGTCCAATCCCAGATTACTCGGCGACTCTGCCCCTGTCGCCAATTCTAGCCTCGAGCTCTCAGACGGTGCCAAAAAGCCGTCGCCATGCACGGTCCGGGCGTGGGCGTGGGCGTGGGCGTGGGTGTCCGTTGGAGCTAACTGTATGGCAGGTCATGACGCGAGACCATTGAGAGAGGCAGGACGACCAGCCTTTGCCGCCGGAAACTACAATGCCGGTGTTGAACAAAAGCCCGGGCCCTGTTTCCAAGACTTGGCTCCGAAGACTCAGCAACAAGTGCAATCTGAAGTAACATCGCGCTTCCCAAGCATCTACCCAAAAAAGCGACTGGCCCCAGATAGCGACTGGCGTCTGGGCGATATTTTAGCCTACTTGCTGGCCACAGCTCGTTCGTACACAAGGATCTTCTTAAGATGTGCATTATAGGACACCCTTGCCTGGAGACAAGCGTCCTTTCAACTCTATGTTCCCAAGACTCTGCATAGTAAGGAGTACTAGTAGTATGTATAGAGTGTTAGAAGGGTATTTTATGTAAGCCGCTTCCAACGAAACTGGGCAGCTGCTCGCTGTGCAGTGCGTTGTTGCGTTGCGTACGATGCGTGTTCGACCTCCTCTGTCTGAACTTCGCTAACGTCAACATGAACTTACCGCTCCCTTCACCAGAGGTTACCTACTAACTGCGAGTCAGACCGAAAGGAAGCGCTGTCGGCCAGACCAGACCACCTGCTAGTGCCTACTTTGAAAATAGCTGCTGGACTCGGAGAACGCGATGGCGAATGTGACAGGCGGGCGCCAAGGTAGGTAGGTTGTCTAGATAAGTCCGGGTACCTATCGGTCACCCTTCTCGGACCGCCGCTCATCCGGAGGCGTTGTTACCTCAACAGGGCACCGCATCGACACCAACATGAAGACTCTCGGGATTGGTATTGTTTCCTCGTCAGTCGGCCAGGCGCCCTCTGAACACACATGCCGGAGCCCTCGTGTCAAACCAAGCGTGCCTTTTCGTTCCAAAGGCCGCCCCCGCCACTGAAGCCGAGGCACGAAACAAAACAACCTGGGGGTCGAGTTCGACGCTTCTACTCCGTCCCATGTACGGACGTACGAGTTTCGATTGTCCAAGACAGTCCAACTCGAACCCCAGAGCCGTTGTCTCAGTCGTTCCACAGGGTCTGGCATATCCGGTAAGGTTGATTGGACGGCGTACGGAGGTTGACTCAGGCCTTGACACCAGGTCCATGAGTTGTCTCGCAGCTTTGTCTTCATTTAGAGCTCACCTTCGCTCACAGCTACGACTGCCATGGCCGATTACTCTGCGAGTATAGAAAACCCGCATCTCTCACTTTAGCAACTCCAGGGGAGCATTGCAGGCCGTGTCCACTCCGGCTGCCTGGGCGAAGGTACCACAGGTGGACGGGTGGCCGCATCTACAATTCCGAACTTACCATGTAGCTGAGGATCGCAGCCAGCAAGCACTATCTAGAGCAAAAGGGTACGAGCTCTTCGACACAGTGCTAGCGAAAATCGCGGGAGCTCGGCGAAGGCTAGAGAGCCAACGGGATAGCCGCACAACACGCCATTCCCGCCCGGGGCCCGGCGACAACGGGATGGCAGGCATAGGGGTTCTTTTTCTTCTTCTTTTTTTTCAATGGGTCGTGCCCACCTGGTCGGAATCTGCATTCTGCGCATGGGAGATGAAGCTGCCGTGGAGGCGAATACGCTACCTGCCCTAGATAGTGTAGACTGGTATCAGTATGACGGATACTTTGTAAAAGATGCAGGAGGAATGGGTCAGCAGTAGCACGGGATTTCCGCACAATGGGGGCCGAATATCTCCCCCGCCAAAAGGGGGAAAAAGATAGAAAAGGATATGTGACGAGGAGCTCGCCTCTCACGACCCATGGCACGAGGTCTTGACGCAAGTGGCTCGCAGCAAACTCGCGGTGCGGATACTCTGTACGCAATGACGATATACGAGGCACGTAGTGGCCATGTACTACGTATTTCGGATCGTAGGTACGGATACACACACACAGAGTAAGGTACATGGACTGAGCTGAGCTGGACATGGACACCACATGGGCCGCCGTCTATCATCCATCCCATCTGTCGCCATCACAGAGATCAAGGGGTGGGAAGGGGAGAGCGGCAAACGGGAGATTGGGATCAAAATTGGGCCCTGGCAGCCACGTGCGGCGCCGACTGTGACGACTGATGAGATGGGATGGAGTCATGGACGAGGTGCCGACCCTGCCCCTGCATTGTGGAGAGGGGGTCAACTGGGGCCCTCAAGGGGGACATGCTCGTTTTTGCCGGCCAGGCACAGGGGGTTCCGCTGTTGGTCTTTCTTTGCTTTCTTTCTTTCTTTTTCCTTCTTGCATGCAGTATCCGTATGTACATACCTACGATACAGTACATAATTAGTACATGGGCATAGCACTGAAAGCACTGCGATTCGGTATCCGTATGCATGTGGTACAATTCCTTTCCTTGCTCCTTTGCGACTCTGTGCGCAAGTCGCCGGTCCATGGCTCTCTCTCTTTCTCGCTCCATACGGATACCTCTCTCACCATCTCGCGTTGTATCTCCGTCTCCGTCTCCGTCTCTCTTTTCTCATCAAACTCGGTCAATGGGTCTCGCCGCGGCCGTGCGTAGGTAGGTACATGCTAATATATAGCACTATGTAGGTTGGTCGACTCGAACGACGCGTGCCTGGCGCGCGCGTTCGTTTCCACATCCCAAGACCCGTCTCTGCGACGGCACAATTTCCTTCTCGCTCGCTTGTGCTGGCACAGCCTCTCGGCATGGTCAGCTCGAGTCAGTCTTGTCCGTCGGTCCCGCTACCGAGCGACTCCCAACGGAGGCGTCGGCATGCCACGGTGGGGGGCGGGCAAGCGGGCTGCGGGCGACATGAGCTTCCGCCATATGTACGCTACGCTGCCCAAAGCAGTACTCCGCAACAACACCACGGAGTCGCCTTGTCGTCATGCAAGGTACCGAAACACTCCCCAAGCCTGCCCGCCTGCCCCCGACCTGACAGCCGCCAGGCCGTCCGAACATGGCCGCCGGGTTTGGTGAAACTGTAGCGAAGGGATCAAGGACGAAACTCAGGGACAGACGAAACACCAAGACCAGCGTTGACGGGACGGCGACGCCATGTTTCCCACCGGCCAGACCCGACTGCTTGGCCCCTAGATAATACGCTAGGTAGGCCAGGTCGTTGGAGGGAGCGTGCTGCTGCAGCCAGACTCGGGGCCACATGGGAACCTCTTTCTTCGCCAGCCATCAACGGCCTCGTGTCTTCGTCTTCGTCTTCGTCTCAACGCGCGGCACGCTTGGCGGCTTGCAGGAGTCAATCTCCGTTTCAACCTCTTAGCATCCGGCGGGGACCTATTACACTATGTAGGTAAGGTCAAGGACACCAGAACCTCCCGGCAGCTGTCTGGTTGGAAAACCCGGTTCGAGCGCCCACGCTAAGTGCTGGGAGTGCGCATGCGCGGTTGCTAAAAGGCGGTAGGTA
>WIGM01001105.1:0-12984 GCA_014235935.1 Colletotrichum musicola
GCGAAAAGATCTGAAGTTCTTTTGTTGATGGAGTAGTCTCCACGAAATGATGGCAAGACTGGTGGAGGAAAAGCGCCGAGTGGATAGGACGATTCACTGAGAAGAATGGATCGAGAAAAATATCTCCTAATCGTGAGTTTGAGGTGTCGACTTTGTGGATGTAAGTCTTCGCTGAAGAGATGAGAGTAAAAGCGCGTTGTTGAATTGTTTTTGTCATGAGAAGTGATGAGAAGTAGGTGGGAGATGAGTTGAGGTCGAGAATGGCTACCTACCTAAATAGGAAATAGGTAGAGATGGATCTTTGGTGGGCCCTAATAAATGGGGCTTAATTAGGGCCACGTGGTTCAGTAAAGATGCGGGAGTGAGGACACCGCTCTGGAGGTATCCAGCCCTCCAGACAACCTCAACTGCACGTGTATATCGTTGCCCAAGCAACGGGATCGAGGCCTTATTTCTGTGGCCGCGAATGGTACCGCTGAATCAGAACTGTGAAGCCGTACGAGTCACCTGGGAGCCCGATGTTATGATCTCGATTACAAGGCCAATAACGAACCCCTTCGGGGCTTCATCCGCGTTGGCTCTGATGTCGTCTCGACCAGCATTTTCAAACCTTGTAACCAGGATATGAGCAGCAAGGCCCGTGTACCATCATCTTTATTGCAAATATACACATTTATATATAGCACTGTCTCGATAACGGTCTTCCTCATCTCCATGGCCTTATTCCCGACTACAATCTTGCAATGCCCTTTCTTCCGAATTCTGACCGATATTACAAAGCAAGTATCGTGTTCAATGTATGAATATCATCCGTTTCTTTGAGGGGAACTTGGCTGTCTACTAACAAAGCAGTGTACATAGACAATAAGTCTTCACTGGCCGGGAGCCGATGCAGGGATCATAACAAAGATGTAATTCTAGTACCCGGCGGAGTTGGGTCACCTCGAAGGTCGTTTTCTTACTTCACGTTTTAAGATTGACAACTCATTCTTACTGCATGTATGCTCAAAGCTCTTTAGAAGCGACATGGTATAAGGAATCTGTATGCTGACTCCTAGCTTGGGGGGTGGCTTGACCGGCCACCGACGTCCCCGAGAAAACGCCACCGTCGTGACAGGAAAGCTAACGAGTTACCAAACTCTTGGCATGATCAAATGTCTTGCCGATTTCTTGATTTGACGCGATTGTTTCAATAATGCGACCTCCTCCTCGCTTGCCAGCTCGATCCTGCACAGGCTAGATACCGAGAGGAGATGGGGTTGCATTGAAGCTTTCTCCGATCTTTGGTGGATATATCAGACAGATTAACTCTGCCAACAATCATTTCCGTCCCGGTGACCTAGTTCAGCCTTAGAGCGGTCGATAACACCTGAGGCTACCACCTCCGACATCCCTGTAACCCGGCATATCGTGGTCCAGGCCTCTTGGGCCCAGGAAATGCCATGGTAGTATGGCATCTCATGACCGACGCACCTGAGCGCCCAAATCGAGCCTTGCGTCCATTTCGGACTTCGCTGTCCGTGAATTGCTGCTCAGCAACCCCGAGAAGACTCCAAAAAAAAGTTCTGATCGAAATACCTGACAAGCCTCAAGAAGTCGTCGTCATCGCCGAATGATCAGATACACCAAAGCGTATATGCACTTTCCACAGTTCAGCGCCTTCATCCGCTGCAGCCAAGAACAGTCATGGGTGTCATCTGGTCTCGGCCATCCGCACGATTCAACGCAAGGTAGGAAGGGCCTACCCGGGCCTCTGGAACTGGGCTGCCGAAGAGACGTGCAGAACGCACAATGCACGGCGCACGGCGTTTGACGCAGGCCCTGTCTCCGTCTCCCCAACAACCGCCTAGTCGGAACCAGCTCCTTAGATTTGCGCTGCGGAATACCCGGCTTCCCGGCAGCCGAAAGCTCCTGGCCCCGCGGAAGGCGGCCGAGCGCTTCTTGCTGCGCTACCTCGAGAGACAGTGCCGAGCCGGCGTGGCTTGGAGTAAGGGGGATCATCCCGGTTAGCTTAGCTAGCGCCGATCATCCAGCCACCAACAGTCGCGCGAAGCCTCCATTGTTCATGATGGGTTACTCGAGGATGGGTTGCATTCTCTGACTCTGGACAAAACCAATCCTTTGATGCCTCCCTTCAGGCATCAGCCCTAAGCCTCATTTCTACAGATCATGTACATTTGAGATCGTTGGCTCACAACGAAGCATGTCGCGGGGTGAGACTTTGGAGACGAGCTTCAGTTTATTTCAATTAGCATATCCGATGTTTAGCTCTCTTCCACACGCCGTATTGGCCAGTAGCTCGGACGTTAAGGCACGAGCACGCAAACCGCGACGGTGTTCCCCGACCTCCGACGGCTGACTGCCAGAACAAGTAGTCCTGGACACGGCAGCATAACAATGGCATTTCCTTGGCGGTCTTGGTGGAAGAATGACAGTTCTTAAGGCCTCTTAGGATGACGGCACAAGCTCGTTTGGCCGCCCGGATGTCCGTTCAATCGTTTCAACGATGTCTTTCCGTCGTTTTCGCGATCGGGTCGAATACCGAATTGAAATGTGTTCAATCTCACAGGGGACTGACTATACGCTGTTGCTAAATTTACGATGGCAGCTCGTCCTCGGTTCCCCTGAACCAACCACCTGTTAACCCGAACTTCCGAATCTTCGGCCGATGAACTTGAGCTTGCTTCCCGAGTCAGACGAAGGATCTTGCAGCTGGTACGGGACAGTGAATGGCCGATGCGAGAGAGCTACCCTTCGTGCGGCCGCGTATATGTAAGCGCACGAACAAACTCTAAACTATTAGCTCCTTTCGTATGGAAATGGCTACCGCCTCAGCCGCCCTAGCCTCCAACGGCGCCGCCGCCCACCTGAGACCCCCTTTGTGCGACCTCTTGATCATGTCAGACCTGCAAACTTCGATCCGATGACGATTATCTAACGCTGATATCTATAGCAGGCAGCATGATATCAAGCCTGAAGCCTGCTTGCAGTGCCCCTGTGATGCATTGGTGGCAGTTCATCCTTGGGTCCTGAAGCTACGCACCTCCAGGCATCTGACGAACAGTCCAAGTCTCGGAAACCTTCGCATCCCCTACTCAACATATTTGGAAACAATGTCAAATGTTCGTATCAAATAAGCTCGGGTACGGCGCGACGGGAGTTACCAAACGGTCGGCCCTCGAATCATCCTGACTCTCAGGCACCAGACACAACACCAAGTTGCTGTGCCACGCTAGAGAGACAGGGACTACGCATGTGGCTTGCACCAACTTTTAGACCACATGAGAGAGAGGCCTAGCGCAGAAGCGCAGAAACGTCTTCGAGCCGAGCCAGTGCTGATGCCGATCTGCGATGCCAACCAGCCTCGATGTGGAAGCTGGGCCTTCCCGGAGACCGATGTTGTTCGGCTTTGGAGGCCGCAACAACCGGGATGCCTGCCCCACGGTTGTTTACCACGTTCGGTCTGATCTCGAGTCGTCGAGAACCCGAGCCCCTTTCCAGGAGGTATATAGCTCGAACTTGCTCACCCGTATTCTTGGCTTTTGGAAGTCATCAACAGTCACTCACTTCACCATCTTGACTACATAACTACTACAATCCTTAGATACATTCGTTTGTAACCGACCAGGTTAGTCGCCAAGATGGTCGTCCTCAAGGACCTCATGAAAGGTGGTCTTAAGTGGCTCTTCACAGTCCAGGCTGCCCTGAACCAGGATAAGACCAACGGGTAAGCTAGTCCCCCAATCTCCGTGTCATGTCTTGGCAATTCTGGAAACAAGCAGGCTAACAACAGTCACAGAAAGTCTCCTCTTGGCACTTTCGGCGCTGCGAAGCTTCCGCAGTTCTTGAACAACAACCCCCTTCCCAACGGCGTTCCCTGGGGCCCTCTCACGGCGGACGGTACCAACTACTACAAGCAGTGGCCCAACACCGGAGTCACTCGCAAGTACGACTTCACCGTCAGCCGCGGCGTCATTGCTCCCGATGGATACGAGAGAAAGGTGCTTTTGGTCAACGGTGCCTTCCCCGGTCCTACCATTGAGTCCAACTGGGGTGACTGGATCGAGGTCACCGTTCACAACAACATCACCGATGGACCTGAGGGCGCGGCCCTGCATTGGCACGGCTTCAGACAACAGGGAACTCAGTGGGAGGACGGAGTGCCATCCGTCTCCCAGTGCCCTATCGCCCCCGGAAAGACCTACACCTACAGGTTCCAGGCGACCCTGTACGGCACATCGTGGTATCACTCCCACTACTCCGCTCAGTATGCGGGCGGTCTTTTCGGTCCCATTGTTGTCTACGGCCCTTGCAAGTCCAAGCAGGAGGTCGATCTCGGCCCCGTCATTCTTTCCGGTAAGTCCGACGTTTGTCTTGCCTGTCGGGTGCCGAAGTAACTAACGTCTTCTAGATTGGTACCACAAGCAATACTTCGACATCATCGAGGACATCCTTCAGGTGAACGGCAGCGGTTTGGCCTTCTCTGACAACAACCTCATCAACGGCAAGAACAACTTCAACTGCTCCACCGTCGCCGCTGGGGACAACACCAAGTGTACCAACAACGCCGGCATTTCCAAGTTCAAGTTTCAGACTGGCAAGACCCACCGCCTCCGTCTCATCAACGCCGGAGCCGAGGGCACCCAGCGCTTCTCCATCGACGGACACACCATGACCGTCATCGCCAACGACTTCGTCCAGGTCGAGCCCTACGACACCAAGGTCGTCACCCTCGGCATCGGCCAGCGCACCGACGTCCTCATCAAGGCCAACGCGGGCGACTCCCGGAGCGCCTTCTGGATGCGCAGCAACCTCACCACCTGCAGCTTGGCCACCCAGCCCTACGCCCTCGCCGCCGTCTACTACGACCAGGCCGATGAGAACAAGACGCCCACGAGCAACGCCTGGAACGTCCCCGACCCCGGCACTTGCACCAACGACGACCTCTCCCTCACGAAGCCCGTCATGAAGCTCAAGCCCGCCAACCCCGCTGTCGTCAAGACCATGGAGATCAAGGTCTTCCGCAACGCCTCCGGTATTGTTCAGTGGTCGCTTGACGGCGAGGACTTCCGCGGCGACTTCAACAGCCCCACGCTCCTCCAGGCCAACAAGGGCAACTTGACGTTCGCCAACGACTGGAACGTCGACAACTTCGCCAACAACGGTAGCATCCGCGTCGTCGTCAGCAACAACAGCCCTGCTTCGTAAGCCCAAGACCCATCCTGTCATCAATCAAACATGGACCCTTACTGACACTCCTCGCAGGCACCCCATGCATCTCCACGGCTTCAACATGTACATCCTCCACGAGGGCGACGGCCTGACCTGGGACGGCACCATCACGAACCCCGAGAACCCGCAGCGCCGCGACGTGCAGCAGGTCCGCGCCAACGGCCACATGGTGATGCAGTTCGACTCCATCGAGAACCCCGGCATCTGGCCCTTCCACTGCCACATCGCCTGGCACGTCTCCGCCGGCCTGTTCTCCCAGTTCCTCGTCCAGCCCGACAAGGTCAGGCAGTTCCAGATCCCCAGCAAGGTCGACCAAGTCTGCAAGGACTGGAGCGAGTGGACCCGCAGCAACATTCCCGACGTCATTGACAGCGGTCTCTGAGGGGCCAACGCATTCTTCCCTATTATTCATGTTCATATGTACCCATCTGTTTGCATCATTGCTTTGCATTTCTTCTGGTTCTTTGGTGTTGTGATACAGCATTTGGTGGTATAGTTCTGATTTGATGTATATCTACATAGCTGCGCATTTTTAATTGGAGTATATACTCAATCACATTTACGTTCCATATCAACCAAACAAATGAGGTAGGGGATTGTTCTATTACAAAACTATGGGAGGCATCTAATTGGACCTTGTTCTGAGCGGATAGTTGGATGGCATTGTATTCATCATTGATCCTTTGGGTTACTCAAAAGTCAACCCATGAAGCCGGCGCCGTCTTACCGAGACACATTCTCTCTGTCCTCGAAAGTAACTGCTGTAGATGTTCCGTGGTTTAAAACGTCTAGAATGCTGGCAGTGCTTTGTCTGAAGAGTAGCATCGCATATAGCCTATGAAATGAAAACAGAAAGGCCGGTGCAAAGGGCCGATTTTGTGTCGGGTTGCAAGAGGCGCTCTCAAAGACGACTCGGACTGCCTTAGGCTGGGAGCGGTCGCGGATGATGCTGAATCTGTGTGCGCCGGCGAAACGGCCTTGGTCGCTCCCGTAGACGAAGTCGATGCTACTCGCCGTTTCTCCTGAGGCCGCGTCCTCGTCGATGTGAATGTGGCTGACTTGAAACACCCCGAAAAGCATTGCTCGCAAAGTGGGTAAATGTCCGCTGGGTACATCAGAATTTTTTGAGATCCGATCAATGTCATCCTCGGGGCCGAGACCTGGACATCTGTCAGATTGTGTCCAAAAGTGCAGTAATTGGTGTGACCCTGGCCGACGCAACGAACCTGAAAAGAATGTAAATCTTTTCCCCACGATTTCGAGTGCCATCCTCTCCGGCACAAAGACCTTCCCGCCGAAGAAGCCGCCGACAAAAGCGGCCAATATCGTCTCATCTTCCACGTGCTGAGACAGGAAAAGGTCTACATAGCGCGTGTCTCCGACGAATAGGTGGTGCCTGGGATTTACCAGGCTCTCGAGGGTATGTGACTTGCGGAAAGATTCCGATACTCCATTCTTCTCGACAACTCGAGGTCTTGGGACGTTGCTGACTCTTCTGTAGACATCCCAGACGTGTTTGGCGGCCAGGAAAGTTGGTACAGCCGCTGCTAATCCCAGAAAGTATTTGCCGTAGATGATATACGGGTTGAAGGTCATCTTCGCGAACAGATCACCAAAACGCTCGAGATAACTAACAATGCCCCGGAAATGTCAAGGATGGGCGATGGCGTAAGTATTTAACGGTGGGAATCACGCGACGAAATATGGCTGCGCTTTTTCCCGACGAGTCCGACTTCTCCCGCAGCGGCGGCTCCTGTCAGCTCAAAACCGGAAACGGCATAGTAATCCAATTCTAGTGGTTTTCTCCCTTTTATCGGATTTCAGCCTCTAGAGGATGCGTTTTGACTGTTGGGGCAATTTTGCTAGGATCCGGACTCTCAAGACCGGTCGGAGCGAATTATTTCGGCTTTGTGGGACTGCTGCCCGGGCCCTGCCCGGGCCCTCCGCCGTGATCCAGCTCGACTCAATGCGGAAAACGGCTCCTTCGTCAACCCCTGCAACTTGGCACAGCAGCAAGAAGCAATCGTGAAGCTCATTGGGTCTCTAGCCATGCATGCGCATGCAGTCAGATTGCTGCCTGAGAGCAGTACTATTGGGAAACAGCATCTTTTCCTTCTGTCCTCCACAAAACACTTGTTCATCTCAACTGGTCATGGGCACTCCTACTGAGCTTTGAAAATTTCGTGTCCCCCGATTCATTTTTTCGGCGCGATTTTCGGTAATATGTCCTCCGTCTACACCCACGAATGCAGCTTCTGCTCGACATTTACAGTCGATGCCACAAGTCCATTACCAGAGCATTTGGTTCATGGAATTGGGGGATTCAGGTCAAGATACCACGTCAACCGTACCGCACAGGACCTCAAACATGGGTACCGAAGCGCATGTCCCTTGGCCAAACGCATAATTCACGAGCAAACGCTGCTTTTGGCCTTGAAGCGTATAAATGCCGAAAGATTGGGGGCCTTGGACCTGTGGTCTGAATGCGAACTTGCAGGACCGCATAGCGATGAGTCGAACGAGGTTGGCATACCGGGAGTCATTCACAACATCGGTGTTTGGGATTCGGAAGCTGAGCAATACGACCGACATGTTGGGCCCTCTGGCAGTTGGGTGGTACTGCGGGTTTTCGTCATAGAGGGTGAGATACTGTCACTGCAGCGTTTCCCAAGGCCAACGTTTTCAACCGCTGACCAATCCATTAGAAGAGAGACAGAGAATGACACCCAAAGAGCGCACCAAGCTAGACTGTTTGGCATACGGTCCTCCATTGACGAGACGTTTATTCTTGTCCCAGCAAGAGCGCCTACGTCTTACTCTCGAGGCATGTCGCACAAAGCATAGAGGTTGCCGATCCCAGGAAACAGCTTATGTCCCTCTGCGTCTTATTCAGATATCCAGGGACAAAGAAGGCTTCAACATTCGGCTTCAATCTCGGGATTCTCTTCGCAAGGCTGAAAGTTACGCTGCACTGAGCTATTGTTGGGAAGGAGACCAGCCGTACAAGACAACGCAAGGTTCGGTCCAGGCCTACAGCCAGGTAATTCCTTGGGGAAAAATCGGTAGAACGATCCAGGACGCAATCGATGTCGCCTATAACCTTGGAATTTACTACCTCTGGGTGGACTCCTTGTGCATAGTTCAAGACGACAAAGACGAGC
Organism: Colletotrichum musicola; assembly: GCA_014235935.1. NCBI lineage: Eukaryota > Fungi > Ascomycota > Sordariomycetes > Glomerellales > Glomerellaceae > Colletotrichum > Colletotrichum musicola. The sequence continues at coordinate 8,394 of WIGM01001105.1, forward strand.
TCGACAGAGAGATACCGCATATGCCCCAGATATACAACCAAGCAGAGGTAACGATTGTGGCTAGTCAGGCGCGCTCGGCCGCTGAGGGATTTCTCATCGATACCCGTCTTGAAGACATCTCGAACACTGTTGCCCCAATCAGGATAAAATCACCCTATTTCACAGGTGATCTTAAAGCAATAGCTGTTGATTTGGAACACTATTTTTACCAGCCAACGGAAAAGCGCGGGTGGTGCTTTCAAGAAAAGTGGCTTTCCAGGAGAGTGCTCGAGTTCGAAACCACAGCAGTGCGTTGGTCTTGCGGTTCCACAATCGAAATCCTTAGCCTGCCTTTAGTATCCGAACCGAGCATGACCACGCTGGAGGAAACGAAACAAAGAGGGCGATTACTGAGCAGCCACGATCCGGGGTACCCAACGAGTGCGAAAGCCAGCTACGAATACCCTGTTACCTTCCGATCTCTACCGGCATTCTGGGATTGGGTAGTCACCCGGTACTCATATCGGAAACATTCGATCGCCGGCGATAGAGCTATTGCAGTATCTGGCCTGGCCAAAGTCTTTCACGGAAAGCTCAAGAGCGCGTACGCTGCGGGTCTCTGGGAGGACTTTCTTCCGTTAGAGCTACTATGGCAGCGAGACCTCTTTGACCCAGACGGACTCCAACCACGGTATGGTATATATCAAGGACCTTCATGGTCTTGGACATCATATTCTGAAATCACAGACTTTCAAAACTGCTTGATGGCACGCCGCAACGACAGGTTCGAAAATCGGCTACAGTTTCTGGAGGTTAAAACGACGCTGGCTTCAGAAATGAACGTTTTTGGAGCTGTCACTTCGGGAACGCTCACCGTCAAGGGTCGCGTCAAAAAGGCCAGGCTCCTACGGCCAGAAGTATCTCTCGATACTCGGGAACAATACGACTATGCTCGTCAAGTGCGAATCCAAGAAGACTCAGTTCATTGGAGGCGGTTGGATAACGGGGATGCGAACCAAGCGCGTTATAAACGCAGTTTCAACATTCTGGTTGATCCAATGCCTTCCGGGGCCTCGAGTCTAAAGGAAAGCAAGAACGTCAACTTAGAACATAAGGAGGCTCAGGAATATGCTGTCTGTGAGGAAGATAAGGAGAAATCCACAGATCCTGCCGAGATACACCCCGTATCTCTTGAGGATTCCGATGGGCTTAACCAAGAGCTGGACAGGATTTCTCTCAGCAGTGCGAACAGAGGTGATACTCCCGAGTGGTTCATACCCTTCAGGGGCAATGACCAAGATCTCAGTTGCATCCCGTTCCCCGAAGGATATGATCTGGGCCAATTTGGCACTCTCCTAGCAGCTCGGATGCAACCAGACGCTCTGGAGGAGGAGTTCGTCACTGGAAGCCCTGTCGAAAAGGAGTGTCTAGAGATCTGTCTTGTGGAACTTGGCTGGTTCTCCCACGAGGAGGACCCTGACACCCATTTCTGCGGGCCTGTTGGTCTTGCTCTGCGCGAACTCGCACCAGCATCCGACAGTGCGCAGACTCACCGCTGGTTCTCACGCCTGGGGACGTTCAACTTTGACATAACGTACGGATTGCTGCGGCCGCCAGAGCTGCAGCTCGCAGAGTGGAGGGACATTGTTCTTGCGCAGATGGATTGGTTCTCGGATTGCGAAGCAGAAACCATAGAGTTCGTTTGAGGTTGTACACGCATATAGGATCGCCAAACATGCTTGTGTTGACCTTATCGGTACTGTTGGTGGGGCCTTTTCGCAAGTACCGGAATATGCTACATTTAGATTAGTGCGTAGCGACAGAACGATGCGGTTGAAGACGTCGAGCATGGCCTTGTAGGGAAGGGGGAGGGACTAAAACAGTATGACCAGATGGCTGAATGTACTTAGTGCCACTTACAGAGTGTCAGAGACTACCAGTCAACAGAACAGTTTGTGCAGTTTCGGATGCTAATATTTTCGTGTCAACCCAGACATCCTGGGGACGTTGTTTCAAAGCCAAGTGCCATCATCACAGATATTCCATGGAATTATTGCTACAATCAGCTCCTCGATGCCTTCTACAAAGAAAGCACCTACCCTAATCTCCCAATGACCGAAACGAAAGCCAGCTCAGGGGGTCACATCTTCCCAAGCCCGGGGAGAATTGCTACCCCCTTGAATTTGGACTTGAAAGCTTCTCACATCCGTGGGAAGGGTTGATGCGTTTCCCATCAAGCCCACCTAAAAGGCGCAAAACTCACCCAAGAAAACCGAATTGCAAATAGGGAGTATAGCCGGCCGCGTGAAAGTGGCCTTGCTCGGCATTAGCTTAACGGAAAGGTGGCCTGATAATATGTGAGCGTTGTACTAGCGCCTACCAAAGTACTGTTCTCACTGCTACCATGACCGGAAGCGGGAGAATCATGAGTGACCACTAGCGGCGACGGCTCTGCGGAGCCTCAGGTCAACAGATCCTCGGCCTGTCAACCTGTTGAAGTTAGTGTCACAAGAAAACCCTCGGGTAAGCTGATATGAAGATGACTACGCGGAATCAAGGGCCCGTATCCCGGACTTGTCTTGGGAAACCTACCTACCTTTTTACTACATAGGCTAAGAACATAGATCAAAGCCAATGGCTTCTTATCACAGGCATCGGACGTCAAGAATCAATCGTTTGGAGGCCTTGCTCCTTATGGTAATCACACGTACCCACGTAGGTTCCGCCCCAAGCGGCCCGTTCCGCCACGAGAGAATCCGACGCTATTATTGTCTCTGACACACAGCCCATGTCTACTAGACCTCCTCCGGGGTCCGACGTGGAGCCGGGTAATGCGAGTAACGGGCTGGCCTCTAGAAGGAGACGGGGGCGGTCGGCCTCTCCCCTAAGGAACAGCCCTCCGGGCTCCACCGCCCCCCGGACTCAGGGACGGGAGCGGCGGCGCGACATAGACTATTACAGTAGTATTAACTACTCCGGATACAAGGACGAGGACCACGATAATGAGTCGGCCTAGAACGACACCTCTAAGGCCCTATCGGCGGGCCCCCCTTACTATCGTACAATGCAACGTAGGGAAGATTTCCCCAGCCCACACGGCCCTACTTCAGGGAGCCTCGGAGTGTCTAGCCGACGTTATCTTGGTCCAGGAGCCCTGGGTGGGGTGGGAAGACACTGGAGAAGGCCGCTTTCTTATTAATAACCACCCTGACTTTACAGTATATACCCCAGTGGATCATTGGGATAGTATAGAGACCCGGCCCCGGGTCCTTACGTACGTCCGCAAGGGCCTGCGGGCTATCCAACGCCGACCGGCCCCAAGCCGGGATATCCTATGGATAGTCACGGCGGGTATCAATATAACTAACGTATACCGGCCCGGGGTCGGTAACGACGAGACTACAACTACCCTTCTGGACTATAGGCCTCCTCCCGTCTCCGTGATCGGGGGGGACTTTAACGTAAGGAACGAAATCTGGGAACCCGGGGGCGGTAATACCGGCTTCGGGCCGGCAATCGGTCGCTAGGCCCACTCACACAGTCTCGCCTATATCGGGGAGCCCGGGGTCCCGACACACCTCCGTGGGTATGTACTAGACTTTATATTCTTAGACATCCCTATAGCCTCTGCCCAGATCTTGTCCGACCTTTACCCCGGGACTAACTACGAAGCCATCCTCATTACGGTTACCCCTCCGCCGACACTACCCGAGCCCTCACCGCGGGGATACCGGGTCCCGTACGACCTCCTGGGACGCTTCGCCAATACGGTCCACATAAGGCCCCTAGCGCCCGTGGCAGCCGACGCGGGACCAGAGGCGATCGAACAGGCCGCAATCCTGCTGACGGAGACCCTGGGGGCGGCCCTCCGGGCCGTAGGTAAGGCCGCAGAGCCGGCCGGACGGGGAAGGGCAAAGGCGGCAGGGTGGTGGTCCCCCGACTGTAAGGAGACCCGCGACCGTATGCTGGAGGCCCGGCGCGCGAGGTCCCGGGTCCAACATCCCGCGTGCCTACGTGACGATTGCCGGTACTGCCCCGAGGTGGAGCAGGCTCGGCGGGACTTCCTTACTGCCGTCCGGTCCGGTAAGCGGGCCTTCTGGAGGGGGAAGATCGAAGGGGCCCCGACGGCTCCGGACCTATATAAAATCACAAGGTGGCGCACGTCCGGGCCCGGGCTTAGGTCCCCCCCCCCTCCGTACAGTAGGGGGCCTCGTAGACGGCCCGGAGGATAAGGCATAGCTACTCCATAAGGAAATCTTAGACCAGTATAGCGACTCGGACGACCTCCCAAGCCCCAAAGCTGTACTAACAGTCCCGGGACTACCGCTCCCGTGGGACCCTAAAGTCTTAGTGGGCGAGGCCCTCTAACTAACACTAACCCGGAGCACTTCCCCGGGGGCGGACGGCATCTCGGTTGGCCTCCTCCGCGCGGCTTAGCCCCACATCAGTAAGGTAACCCGGGCCCTTATTAAGGCCTATCTAACACAGGGATACTATCCAAAGACCTTCCGGCTCGCTAAGGTGGTTTTTATCCTAAAACCTAACAAAAAGGACGTAGCAGACCCCGGAAACTACCGACCAATATCCCTACTATCGTGTATTGGTAAGGCGA
>WIGM01001106.1:0-12979 GCA_014235935.1 Colletotrichum musicola
GCGGTTGTTATTGGCCGACAATGTGGGCTCAATTACCCCTGAGTGGCTGCTTCCCCTCACGTCGTGGGGCCCCAAAGAACTGTAGTCCATCAGCACTCGATGGGATACCGTAGGGTCTTCCTCGATGTGGTTGCTGATTGTTGTATTGACGAGAATATAGCTAAGTCTATTGATATGCTTACCGGACCTATGTCCGTAGGTACGTACCACTTATGTCAGCGGTCACGTGATCGATCCTACGATGTTCCATGTGCCGGTGGCCGTAGGGGCCGTGGCCGTTGCCGTTGCCAATGCAGCTATTCCAACACCAAGTAACCAAGTCTAGAGCCACAGCTTCGTGTCGAAACTTGTCCCTGTTCACATGAGACCAAGGCACTTATCTCGGAGCCAGAAGCTGTGTTCATCATAGACCATCGAATTAAAGGCAAAAGTGTAGAATATCAGAGAGTCTGAAATAGCGTAAACCATCTTGTTCCCGACCGGGAGTAACGGGAACCACTTAGGGGATCGAAGCTCTCGATCGCTATGGCCAATAGCGGTCTCAACTACGACGCTATTATCCTGGCATTCTGCGCTGGAGGTCTCTCGATATTCTCTTCTACGGCCGTACTTACAGGAAAACAGCAGCATCCACAACCACTCTTCAATGCTTAACACACATTTGCCAAGCTTGGATATGCTGTTGCCTAAAGAGTTGCCGTCCGTTCCATTAAAACCTGTCCCACTTATCTGGTGGCAGCCTCCAGGGTCCTGGGGCTGCCTCACCCTGTGATTTCCATGTTCGAATCCTTTTTCCTGTCAAAGCCTCAAGGGAAGGAAGGAACTCGCCGAGCCGCAGTTTCCCCAGGAAGGTCCCCCGCCAGAACCCCTTATGGATTGCGTCTTGCCGTCGTTGTCCTGCGGGTCCACATGGCCGAGTGGTCAGTACGTCGGCACTTTCCGAGGTGAGGCTTAGGCAGTCATAAAGGAGTTTGTGATATCCATGGAACCTCCAATTCGATCCCCATGGGGGCCCCTAATTTTATGTTTTTGATTTTCTTTCCTGCATTTTGTTTTTGGCCTGTCTAGTGATCTCTTCGTGTATTCTATAGACCCTCTGTCCCCCCTCTATGTACTTGATCTAGATGTCGTGAAATTAGACAGTCTGGCTGGCAACTGTTCACGTACCCCCAGACACCGGGGATCCCGAATCCTGGAGGAATGAAGTACGGCGAGCATCAAAATGCACAGCAGATGCGAGCACGGCTCGGGCTTGTTATCTCTGGGAGGGAATCCCCCTCGGGGGCGGGTTCGTACACAGTAGTGCTCTCCACTTCTCCTGCGGGAGCACCCGTCTCTACAGGGTCCGGCCTAGGTCACCGTTGTGGAATGTGGAAGGCGACCCCGAAGACCGGCCGGTAGCACGATGCGTCCAGAACGATGGCACTGGGGCGAGCGGGAGCGGCCGAAGATCATGTAGATGAAGGCGTGAACCACGGCAGTCGTGTGCCCGTTGCAGCAGCACGTAGAACTCTTTAGCAGTCGGGGCGTCCGGGTCTGGACTTGACGTGTAATCAGACACAAGCACGTGGAAGACACAGGATGCATGCATGGCGGAACGCTTCAATTTATGCGGTCAGTTCATCACATCCCCACTGCACATGATCCATATTCCTGTGTTGGCTTGGTGATACTACAGATGCAGTGAACAGTTCATTACTTTACCATCCGCTCTGGTTGTGGGGTTCAGTCACATATGTCTGACTTGATTGGTAGCACTGCAGACTGAGCCAAATTCGCCGATAACTTCGCCACGTGAGATATGATTGCAGACAACTTCTCGCCTCATCAACGACCCGAACTGTTGCCAGTCAAACCACTGCACAGCATTCTCCGTGTCTCTCCAACTGCGCCCAGAGTTCTTATTCCCGTGACTACCCGTATCATTCTTACCCCCCTCTCTTGCTCCCTTGTCCCTCTTGTTGGCCTCCCCCCTCGCGGAGCATTATCCGCTGCAAGCGTGTGTTAGCCGTGGCAAATGATCAACTGCCGTTGGCCCAATGCCGCCTTGATAGTGCAAGTGCAGGGGTCCGGATCACTCACCACACATGCACCCCGCAGCCACGTCTGGCAGGTCGTCCGGTTTCTGCGCACCATGCGGGGTTGATGGATATCGGACGATCACAGAGAAGGACTTGCGTTCGGCGGGAGCTGCTCTCGCAGCGCAACGTTGAACTGAAGGAAATGCAACGTTGTTGAGGGGAAATCCGCAAGGAGATAGCGATTGATTTCCAAGTTCCCATATTCTTCCTCTTCCACGGCCAACCCCCTGGTCGGATGACCTATCTCGCCCGAGAGCTGGGCCGAGGCCCGGCCCACCCCGCCTTTTGCGTCCGCTACCAACTCTATTGTTGGACGATAGGGGTCTTCTTATATATCGTGAAGTCTCCCCGCGTTTTGGGTGGAAGCTGTTTCGGTTCTTAGTTTGTAAATCTCTCTCTCGAAACCTCTTTCCTACGATCCGGACGGGACCGGGACATCAGGAACGTCTGCCGGCTGTGGAGTTCTCTTGGCCATCATGTCCGGAAAAGTGGAGATAACGGCCGACGTGCCGACGCCGGCCTCGGAAGGCGGCGACATCGAAAAGATACCCGGCCAAGTCAACAACACGGAGCGCTTCGGGGACCAGATCCCGCACGAGAAGCTCGAAGAACTGGCCCCCAATGGCGAGCACGAGTACATTCTGGAGAAGATCAATGGCATGACCGAGGAGGAGGCCATCGAGATCATCGAGGAGAGCGTCGAGTTCTTCAAGGACGACTGGAACTTCCCTTCGGATATGAGAGACCGCATGAAGAAGCTCCTCGAGGGCCCCAAGTCATATGGCGAATTTTATGACCGCGACCTGCGGATCGACGCCACCATGATCCGGTACTCCTCGCCGTACCCGGGAGTCCGCGCTGTTGCCGAGATTCTGGACGACCAGAGCGTCCCGATCGAGACCATCCGGGCCTACTTCCTTGGCATCGGTTGGGCTGTCATCGGCACATTCATTTCCACGTTCTTCAACTCGAGGTTCCCGGCCATCAGTGAGTTCCCTTTCCCAAGATGTGAGCATATTCGTATTAGTGGCACAAGCTGACCTCTGAGTCTCACAGCTTTGAGCGGTCAAGTCATCCAGATCCTGCTTTTCCCCTGCGCTAAAGCCCTCGAATACATTCTGCCCGATTGGGGCTTCACGGTCTTCGGGGTTCGCCATTCCCTCAACCCCGGTCCTTGGAGTTTCAAAGAGCAAATGTTCGCGACGATCACCTACAACATCGCCATCTACACGACCAACAGCTACGGCATGATCCTGGTCCAAAAGTCACCCGTCTACTACGGCCTCAAGTTCGTCGACTTCGGCTACCAGATCATGCTGACGCTGTTCGTGCAGCTCATGGGCATGGGCTTCGCCGGCTACCTCCGCCGCTTCAGCGTCTACCCCGTCAAGGCGCTCTGGCCGACCATCCTGCCGACCATCGCCATGAACCGCGCGCTCACCCGGCCGGAGCCCAAGGAGAACATCAACGGCTGGACCATCTCGCGCTACAAGTTCTTCTACGTCTGCACCATCTGCATGTTCTTCTACTACTGGCTGCCCGGCTACCTCTTCACGGCGCTGGCGACCTTCAACTGGATGACCTGGATCTCGCCGCAGAATGTGACGCTCGCCATCATCACGGGCTCCTCTCTCGGCCTGGGGCTGTTCAACCCCATCACGACGTTCGACTGGAACATCGCCACCTCGTCCTACGCGGCGCTGGCGCAGCCCTTCTTCGCGACGTGCACCATGTACTGCGGCGCCATCCTCGGCGGCGCCATCATCCTCGGCATCTACTACACCAACATGTACAACACGGCGTACCTGCCCATCAACTCGTCGTCGCCGTTCGCCAACGACGGCACGCCGTACGTCGTGCAGAAGGTCGTCATCGAAAACAAGCTCAACGAGACGCTGTACCAGGACTACTCGCCTCCTTTCTACTCGGCCGGCTACCTCATCACCGTCGGCGGCAACTACTGCTTCTATCCGATCTACTTTCTCTACATCATGGGTAAGCTTACTCCCAATATACTCACCCCTTTCCCCCTCGCTAACTCGAACAAAAGGCAACCAGTGGAAGACCATTTCGGCCGCCTACGTCGACTTCTACAAGGGCCTGCGCTACAAGAAGGGCAACTACGAGGGCGCGATGGACATCCACAGCCGCCTCATGTCCAAGTACAAGGAGGTGCCCGACTGGTGGTTTCTCCTGATCCTCGTCGGCGCCATCGTCGTCTCGTGCGTCTTCCTCAACATCTACCCGCTTGACACGCCCGTGTGGATGGTCTTCCTCATGATCGCCATCAACCTCGTCTTTGCCGTCCCGCTGTCCTTCCTCTCGGCGACCACGGGCACCAACCTCGGTCTCGGCGCGCTGATCCAGGTCATCACGGGGTACATGCTGCCCGGCAACACCAACGCCTTCCTTTTCTCCCAGACGCTCGGGTCGTGGGCGCTCGCTGGGTATGGTGATAACTACGTCCAGGACCAGAAGATGGCGCACTACACCAAGATTGCTCCCCGCGCCGTGTTCCGAAGCCAGATCGGGACCATCGTGATTACCTGCTTCGTCGCCGTCGCGACGCAGAACTTCATTCTCGAGAACGTCAAGGGGCTGTGCACGCCGAACCAGCCGAGCCGCTTCACTTGCGCCAACGACGGAGCTCCCCTCTACACGAACTCTCTCAGTAGGTTCACTCCCGTCATCGCTCTCGACGTATCTAGTGTGCTGACTACGTGCCCAGTGTGGGGTCTCCTTGGCTCCGAACGCATGTTCGTCGCCTTTTACCCAATCTTGAAATGTGAGTTGTTCGAGATTCTTTCAGATATGACATATCTCACACTCCAATGCAGGGTGCTTCCTCATCGGCACCGTCATCGCCATCGTCTTCCTAGTCGGCCAGGGCTACGGCCCAGTCTATCTCCCCGGCGTCCGCGAGAAGCTGCGCACCAAGCTCAGGCCCAAGACCTTCGCCCTCCTCGACCGCACCCTCTTCCCCTTCGTCGCCTCCCTCCTCTGGCTGAACCCAGTCCTGGTCATCCAGGGCATCCAGCACTGGGCGCCGTCCAACCTGTCGTACAAGACGCCCGGCATGATCCTCAGCTTCATCTTCATGTACTGGCTGCCCCGGCACCGGCTGGCGTGGTGGGAGAAGTACAACTACGTCCTCTCGGCCGCCCTGACGGCCGGCGTCGCCGTCTCTGCGCTTATTATGTTCTTCGCCGTCGGTTACAATCCCATCGCTCTGAAATGGTGGGGTAATACCGTCAGCCATGCCGGCGTCGACGGCAGCCAGGTCGGGATCCTACCTATCCCCGAGCGGGGATACTTCGGACCTGAGAAGGGTTCCTTCTAGGAGAGGTATTCCGACGCGTGGCGATGTAGTGGAACGATGTCTCGGCCCCGGGTTTTTGTTAGATTCTCCGGACTTCTCCGGACTTCAGGGGGCGCGGGGGTGGATACGGCGGCGGAGTCGGTGCGGAGTGTGAGGCCGCGTTTGATGGTGGGGCCGAGGGGGTTCAATGCGCTCTGCCACCGCCGTTGTTTGATGTTTACAACCCCCCCCCTTCATTCCGAAAGACAAATAAAGACAAAACACATTTATTTTTGACCTCCCATTCATGATCAAGAGTTCACTGTTCGTGCGGGGTGGAAACCAAAGTACCAGACGATGCTTCTTGTTGCGCTATGTAACTTGCTGGTAGGTGTGAAAGAAAGTATGGACATGAATATGGCTTCCGCGAAAAATCATTGCAAGCCAAGAGAAGAATCGTGTGTGTATCAAATCCGCCAAATCCGAAAAACGAAGAACGCCTTTTTCTATCCGCAGCAGAAGCTGTATGCAAGTGAAACGTAACCCTCGATCCAAGTCATATCGTTTTGTCCTCTACGCGTCAAAATGTCGTTGCGAGAAGCTTTACTGCTTGTCGAACAGGTAGACGTTCTGCTCGAGCTGGCGGGTGTTGAGCTGCGTGGCATGTTAGTGTCTGTCGGGGGGCATTCAGGGGCAATGATGATGTGATGTGGAAACTTACGAAGCTCATGCTGATGTTCTTCAGGTTGGTAGCACCCATCTGGGCACCGTCGCGGACGATCTCGGTCTTCATGATGTTGATGGCCTTGGTGACACCCTCAAGACCGTAGCAGTTGGCGTACATGTAACTAGTGAAATATTTTAGCATCAATCCATGTCCTCAGTGAAACAATGGGATAAACTTACGGACGACCCATGCCGACCATCTTGACACCCAGAGCGAGCAGCTTCAGGACGTCGTTGCCGTAGCGGACGCCAGAGTCAGCAATGACGTCGACCTTCTGGAAGACCTCGGGAGCGTTGCGGTAGATCTCGTAGGCGATCTCGAGGGGGCCGGGGGTGTGGTCGAGCTGGCGACCGCCATGGTTGGAGATGTAGATGGCCTTGGCACCCTTCTCGACAGCAAGGAGAGCCTCGTCGGCGGTGGTGATGCCCTTGAGGATGATGGGCAGCTTGGTCTGGTTGACCATCTGGTCGTAGATGTCCCAGGTCAGGGCGGAGGAGACGGAGTTGGCGTTGGTGGTGTCGTAGCGGGCAGCGCGGTGGCGGACAGAGTCGCCGGGGGCGTCGATGGTCCAGACGATGGCCTTGGCGCCGGTGCGCTCGGCGCGGCGGATGTTCTCCCAGGTGACGGACAGGTTGGCGTTGGTGTAGATCTGCTGGAAGATGACCTGGGGGCCGTTGAGGGTGTTGTTGACCTTGCCGGTCGCAATCTCCTCGATGGACTTGGAGGCGTACATGGAGGGCTGGGCCGGAGTCAGTGAATATTCGGCCGGGGAGGAGACTATTGGGTGCCACTCACAATGTACAGGATGTTCTCGTTACCGGCGGCGCGGACGAGGTTCAGCTCGGCAGCCTCATCTCCGTAGACGGCGCGAGCGGCGGGGGCAATGAAGATGGGGGCGCTGAAGTTGTAGCCCAGGATGGAGGTGCTGATTTATCCTGTTAGCTTCGACTTTTGATGTCTTCTACGTCGGGTTGTACGCACGGCATAGTCTGGTTCAGCTTGGTGACATCGCTCAGGTGCTTAGAGCGAAGCTGAACCTTCTGCCAGACATCGAGGTTGTGGCGGTAACCTGTTGAGAAGCATCGTTAGACCGAGCTCACAAACCTCTGCGCCATACTTGAGGCAACATACTGTACTCGCCGGCGGTACCGGTGCGGTAGAAGGAGTACTTCTGGTTGTCGAGATACTGGCGGGCGGCCCAGTCGAAGTCGGGGATGGCGCGGATGTCCTTCAGGAGGGGCAGGGTGCCCTTGGTGTAGTTGGTGCTGCCGAGGTAGATCTCGAAGCCGGTGTCGACCTCGTTCTCCCAGGGCTCGCCCGCGAGGGCGGCGGCAATGAACTGGCCGACGGCAAGGAGCGAGGTGGTACGCATGATGGCGAGCTGTTGCTGTAAAGACCGTTTGGTAAGGAGTGAATGGTTGAAGCGAGTGTAGATCGTTGCCAAGCCAGCTCTTCGATAGTTACGGCGACTCGCGCAGACTTATACGTCTTTCTCTCCTGAGCTGAAAAACGGGGAGGGCAAAAAACAACTCATCCACTCATCCACCCACTCCCTTCCTGGAGTCCCACGATGATCTCCATCGACCGCATCCACAGTCTCCTGTCGGGGCATTCTATCCCCGGCGGCTTCAGGGTTGTGCCGTCTTCAGGTCCAAGAGGGCAGGTACTGGTTCATCTCAAATTCCTGGGCGGGCTCGTCACCTGTGTGTGTGGAACAACTGTGGGCTAGGAAGGGAAAAACATCACGGCCTTGCTCGAGTCAACTTCCAAGCCGTGCCACTGGGTGCCCCCTGTACCACTTAGGCGCACGAGTCGACAGCAGAGACGAGCGAACGCGCCGACTGGTTGGCCACGATCTAATCTAATCAATCCGAGATACCCGACTCCCTGGGTGCCTTGGCTGAAGCAGTTGCAACTGTTGGGCAGCCGGGCCTTCGTGGGGGTCTCCTCGCCTCAGTAATCCTGACTAATTGCGATGGTCGTCGACCCCGTTTCCTCTTCTGCAGCCGCGAGATTCCTAAAGCGGACAACTCTGGGACTTCACATGAAGACTAGCCAGGGGCATCCCTAATCACCGGTGGGATCTTCGGGACTTTGGTTGCTAGTTCAAGTTGTGAGTTTGGCAACGACTATCCCCAGGAAGGAGAAGCATCCGTCTTCGACAACTTCTAGATCGTGCCGAATTGAGATTCCGTTATGTACTGATAACCAAGATTGCAAGATGCACGAGAGACCTGCCAGAGACAGAAGGTTGAAACCGTTGGGCTTGGCTCTTTCCTAAGATATCGGAAGCACCGTTGACAGCGCCTCGCTTGCTTCGGCAGAGTTTCTGCTTTGGCTCTGGGCTGGTTTATGCGCGCATTCTCGACCGAATTTAAATGCAACGTAAACTCCGCCCTGTGGATATTCCCTTGGACTTTGGACGAACGGGAGCCTCCAGACGAGATGAAATTAGGTTCTCGTTTCTAGGAGGGGGTGGGCCCCGACTGGAATTGAAGTGATGGATCTCTGGTCGACGGAAAGCTTGGCCCGGATGCAAAATGCTTCCCTGTGTTAATTTCCGCCCTAACTCCCCCACGGAGCTTGGGTCTCGTCCCCCAAGAAACGGCCGTCACTAACACGATGAGCCATATTTCCCCGGGGGGGGGGGGGGGGGTCTGCCCACAATTGAGGCGGAGAGCTGTTAGTTCAAATCTTCTCACAGCTGGGGGGCCTCCGACTTTTTCAATGCTTTACCTCCCTCCAGCGGTTTCCGCTCAACCGAGCCTCCGAGGAGCCGGTGGGCTTTTCCGATGACCTGGATGGGTCTTCGCGCGCGGTTGTCGTCAAAAATTTAGCCGAGACGTCTACACTGCACTATGTGGTTCCGACTTCTCCCCACAACGATGGAATCTTTCCAGGTTGGGTATACGCGGAGTTATGCGGACGTCCCTGACGAACGCTGCTGTCAACCGCCCAAGTCCCAGGACTTGGGTCGGACAATCGGAGATTGAGACCGATGATGGGGTTCCTCGCCTATGTGAAGATTTGCGGTGCCAACGGGAAAAGTGGGTGTATGTTGAACTCGACCGAGTGTCTCATGAAAAAACGTGTGCAAAGGATTCCACATCATCCATCTGTTTTTGACTCCTCGGGGAACATTCGCCGACGGCCTGAGAGACGTCGTGCAAGAATGGGATCTGCTATTGGATCAATGTCGTTCGTTATCAACGACAATAATAACTCTGCGGCCGTTGCGGCTCAAAACGAAAAGCCTAGCCTGGTTCGCACGTGTCGTAGCGTAGGATTCTTCGTCGCTCGCTTGCTTTGAGCCTTCCTCCATGGGTTAAGTCAATCAAGATGAGGCCCCTTCGATTTAAATGGCACAGTTGCACTCGCTCGCCCTGTTCGGCCCCGCTCCGGTCTCCGATTCGGCAGCTGCTCGACGCCCCCTGCCGGCAATCTTTGACGTGGTACCCGCAGAACTTCGTCCTATGCAACTGCCTGTCCTTCGAGTTGAGGCTCGGCTACGTAGATGGACAGAGCCGAGAGCCGATCGGGTCAACTTATGCCTGCAGTTGTCAGATTTTAGAGCTGTGTTCTCTTCATGTTGGATAGACTTGTCCACACCGAAGCTGATTTGCTTGATTTCTGTCACGAACACGCCCAGATTCAAGCAAATGAAGGCTAAGAGCCTGAGACTGGCTTCCACCGTAAAAAGCAAAACCAAGAGAAGCACTGCCCGCACAGAGGCGGACTACTCCAGTTTCTAGGATGGTCTTACAGGCCCCGAGATACCCCTAGGCTTGGCATATAGGCTGATGTCCTCCGCCTCCGGCTGCGTGCCCTCGTCGTCGGTAAGGTCAAGTGAACGTCTCGAAGCAACACAAACCGTCGAGCCTGCACTCTCCCCATTCGTTTTTCCAGTGGTATCCCCGGCGTATATGTTTGTTTTATGTCGTAATATGTGACCTCAAGGAGACAAAGCAGTTGCTGGATCATTCGGAAGTCCTCTGAAGCCAACTCTACCCACCTCAACTGGAATGCCCCGAAAGAGGCAACGCAAGGTTTTTCGTGTCGATTCCTCAGTTCTCGTTAGTTATTGCAGTTCTACCAGAAGCTTCGGTTGAGATTATCGAGTGCACTTATGGAAGAAGTTATCGGGATTATTCGCCAGCACATCCTGGGTTTGCAAAGATTATTTCATCTTGTATTCAACGCAAGCATACCCGTGACACCGCATGATTGCTTTCTTTTTTCATAACGCGTAACGTATCCGTGAAACACGCAGACATCAATCTATCAACCCCATATCGCACATCACCCTTCCCTGATCAGCAGACTAAATCCATCCGTTAGCCACAAAACCCAGTCAAGTATTCAGGTCTCTCAACTTACTTCCAATAACACCGTTGACGGGAATATCTATCGAGGTGGTGTAGCTGGCGGCGTCGCTCAGGAGGTACACGTACGCGCCGCCGAGCTCCTGCACCTCAGCCAGGCGGGGAATGCCGCCGTAGTACTTGAGCTGCTGCTGCCAGTCCGGCTGCTGGGGCACCCAGTACGTCATAGCCGTGCGGACGAGGCCGGGCGAGACGCTGTTGACGCGGATGCCGTACTTTGCCCACTCCATGGCGAGGGTGTGAGCCATGTTGCGGATGCCGGCCTTGGACGCGCCATAGGGGGCGGAAGGAACGCGCTGGGCCATGGTAAGCAACACGTTCTAGAAGATTGGGTTGAAGGAGCTGCCATTGCTACTGACCTTGTTAGGACGGTAAGAAGCCATAGACGCCGTGAAGACGACCGATCCCTTAATGCCGAGCTTGATGAAGGCCCTCGCGGCCACTCTGGCAGTGTAGAAGGCGCCAAACAGCTATCCTTCGTCAGTAAACAGATCTCAAAGCCCTTCATCAGGACTCAGTCTCCAGACGTACGTTAACACCAAACAGCGTCTCAATCTCCTCCTTGCTGAAATCAAGCGCGGACTTGTGGTTCGTCCGGCCGGCGTTGGCCACCACGCCGTGGATGGCGCCCGACTCGGCGACGATCTTGTCGATGGCGGCCGTGATGCTCTCCTCGTTGGTGACGTCCGCCTGGAGCGCCGCGATGCGGCCGGGGAACTGCTTGGCCGCGGCGGCGAACTCCTCGCCGGGCTCCGCGTAGTCGATCGAGTACACCTTCTCGGCGCCGTTGAGCAGGCAGCACTCTGCGACGCCCAGGCCGATTCCACGGTTGCCTCCAGTGACTGTGAGGGTTATGAGCGGCGGCCATTGGTGGAGAGTTAGCGGTGAGTGTTGACTTACCGGCGATGATCTTGCCCTTGAGCGTCAGGACGGGCTGGACCTGGACGGCGTCCGTCGCGACGGGGGCTGTTGACCTATCGGCTTCGGAGGACATGATGAACTTGCACGAACTTGGAGTAAAGTATGATGAAGGGATTTGGTGATCACGGAATATAAGAACAGGAAATATGCCGATGCCAAGTAGCTTGTTGGTCTAGAGCAAGGTTGTCAGACTAATCGAATTCAAGACCCTCCCACGCTTTTAAACTATTCTCGTCCAAACTCCGAACATACTGTTGGTCCACAACTTTGCGACAAACCGTGTCGTGATTGCTTCAGATCAGTCGACACCAGCACCATTCCCTCGACACGAGGGAGCCAGTGACGTTTCAAGGAGAGAACTCCACAATCGCGGGGGAAGCTGGAGCTCTCACACGGCCGGATTCTCCCTCGAGGCGACCATGCGGGGGAATCTCCACAATACGTGTGAAGTTGCGTGGAGATGTGCCGATCTCATCTTACCACTGCCAGTATGTGGCCTTGGCTCTGAGAGATTGGAGATGCAGTGCAACTTCGATTGTACCCTTTTAACACGATGCCTTGGCTCGTTGGCCCTCAAAATATTGGATCGTGCAGGTCTGGCCGAGTTGAAGCACGGTGGCTAGGAGCACGGTTGCAAGCCCCGTCTACGGCCCAAGCTCACGATATACAACTCAGTTCGTTATGCAAAATAGTAGTCTGTTCGATTGCATTCGAACTAGCCCCTGTGACGTTGCCTTTTCTCCCAGCCGTATCGCCAACGATATCTTCGCCGACGTATTGTTTACTTCCTAAACCCACCGGCCCCTCTTCGGCTTCCTAAAGTCTTGATCAACTTGTCCTTTGGGCCTTTCATGAGAATCGTGTCCGCCGTCCTCCTCATCCAGGTTCGCGTCTTCGACACTGTATTCAAGAACCATTTGGCGGGCGCGCTCTTGGTCCTTGTCCCTGCGACGCAGCTCGTCTATCAAGGCTCTGACGGGACCAACAGCCGACCGCATCAGGGGGAGAATGCTGGTAGGCGCTCCAGCATTGAGCGCTGCCACCGTGACGGCGACTCCCTTCCGGCCTTTCCAGCTCCCCGACATGGCCTGAACCGCAATGCATTTCTGGAAGATGGCTCCCATGATTCTGGTGTACGATGGGGAGTGCTCAAACTCCTCGGAGTTCCGGATCTTTTTGAGTGCCGGCAACGACCTCCTGTGGATTCGTCGAACATCATACTGGCGCAAGAGACTCTGCATCTCGCTGTCGCCGACCTCATTGGCCAAGTCGCAGATCTCACCCCAGTCTTGGGTGAGCCAGGCGGCGTCCTCCAGGAGCATCTCCGTGATGGCATAGTCGGATTGGCCAATAGCTTGGTAGAGGGCTTCGCCGTGAATCGGGTGCCACGCGAAAACATCCGCCCTTTGACGAAGCAGCCGTCGAGTGATGGCTTTGCGAGACGCAAAGGCCGCTGCTATCAGAGCTGACCCGTAGCGGCCGTCATTCCGATTGACGTTGGCGCCGTGATCCAGGAGTAAGTCGACCATGTCTTCGTTTCCCGTCACGACTGCGGCGTGGAGGACATTTC
>WIGM01001107.1:0-12977 GCA_014235935.1 Colletotrichum musicola
CGAGAGCTCGCGAAGCGCTACCCCGACATGCGGTATCTGGTCGGCCGGGCCTGTGCGGTCGCTGGCTACGCCGACCTCTACGAGGAGCTCGATCTCCTGCCCGAGGTCTCTATCGCGGAAGAGGCGAGAGACAATTCTCTGAACGAAGCATCCAAGGCCATATTCGAAAGCATAATGGGCAAGCCCGTCTGCTACCGCGTCCTTGACGACTACACCCGATCCTGTCACGCCGACAAGCCGATATGCCCCGCGTTCATGAACGGCGACACGGCAGTGCGGTCCTCTCTAGACGTTCGGCACGGCCTAGACAAGCATAGGATGTGGCGTAAACACTACTTCAACATCGCAGAGGATCACAACGTCGATGAGGTCTCATCGGAAAAGAGGAATGTCGAGGCCGTCGCCCCTGAGCATGTCGAGCTCTTCTACACGCCTCTTCTCTCACACTTACCGACCACCAACAAGGACGCCCTGATCCTCATGGCCGCCTACGAGGGCAACATCGAGCGCTACGCCCGCCTGCGCCGGCCACTTATGCTCCACGATGAGGTCGCGGCCATCGTCCGCGGCATCTACCACAATACCACGTTCGCCCGGTGGTGGTGGCACGAGAAGGCACACCAGCAGGACCGCACCATCAAGACGGCCGTCGTGGCCCGCTTCATCATGGTCAACGACCTGTCGCACATCACACCCTCCATCCCCGACCCGGACCACATGCCCGCAATGATCTGGTGGCCCCTGATCCCGCAGGAGGAGACTTTGAGGGAGCTCCATCGCCGGCGGCCGGACATGCATCTGCAGGTGGCCATGGCCTGCATCGCGGGCGACTTCAGGGTCCTTTGGGACGAGCTCTCGCCGGAGCCATGCTTGGAGCTCTGGAACCAGGCGGAGCAGAAGCAGAGGCGACATTTCCCCAACAGCCCCAGCAGGAACTTCTACACCGAGTACATTGAGCGGCGAGCCAAGGAGATGAGCATGGATGTCAATCGTTTGCCGGGATTGGATGACATCTGCGAGGACGCGGCGGTTCCGGACAAAGAGCCCGGGACGACATGGCTCGACGACGGCATCTACGCACTCGATTACGCCTTCACGGACTCCAACCCCGACACATGCCTCTACAACGGGTTGACCTCACAGCCCAACGCGGCCAGCTGGGAGTTGTTCATATGCTCAAGCGAGGGGATGAGGAGGTACGCGCGCTTGGAGCAGGGCGTCAGGCTGTACGACGAGGAGTTCGTGGCCGCTTTCCCGTTTTATCATGAAAATGACCGTCATTCTAGAAAAGCACGTGATAATGACGCATGGGAACTGCCTGAGAAGTATCTACCGGCAAAATAACAGCGGTATGCAGCCTCTTTCTGGTCAACTAGTGCGGCAGCTACCTATCCGTGCCTTATATGTTTAATTTACGTCTCTTGAATAATTGGTAAATAATATTAGTGTCTCGTTCAACTGAGCCTCGATTCGCAAATGCTTCGGAAACACCTACACGAAGATGAAAACCATGCGACTGAGCAGCACAAGTCGACCGTCGGCTCTACATAGTAAGTTCGGCACTCGGTCCATTCCATCTCAAATCCTCGACTCATAAACTAGAGATCGCGTTCAAAACATGCCGAAATTTGAGACTTCGCGGCATCTTTGCTCACGAACCACGAGGGTGAGCTGAGAGGTGCTCGCGAATCATTCGACGTCGTAGCGCGCCGAGACACGACACGATCCGAGCTGCATATATTGAATCTGACCTGCATCTTCCAGCAGGCAACGGGAATCGTCACGTCAAACGGCTACCGCAGCCGACGCCTTCTAGGCAACCCCGCTGGGCTGATTGTTGCTTTTGCCATGGACGAAACTCGGCATCACTGAGTGCTTATTTAAAGGGCAATGCCGCCCCCAAAGACCCAGCATGTAGCTGTTGGAGACCAACCCAGACCAATTCTCCAGAACTCGAATAATGACCGCAGCCAGACTCTTCACTCTCGCGGCAGGCCTGTCCGCCCTGGGCGCCAACGCGGCCTCCGAACCCCCCTCCGCAACGATGACATCTCCCTGCCTGTCCCCCAGCGCCCTCTGCGGCGTCGAAGCGCCCTGGGGCCGGGGCGGCTTCTTCGGCCGCAGGCTCGACCTCGCCAACCCCGCGCAGTGTCTCGAGTTCTGCAGCGCGGACCGGACGTGGGGCCAGTGCATCTCTTTCTCCTTCTCGTCGTCGGGGACGTGCTGGATCCACGACGCGCCCGCAGCGGACGTCGTCGGCGGCGGCTCTGGCACTGGAATATGGATCTGGGATAAAGAGTGCTGGGACAGCGGCGAGCTCGGGCCGATAGGGGATGTGCCCACGCGGACGACGTCGGCGGCCACGGCTACGGCGACGTGTCTCCCGCCGACGGCGAAGTGCGAGGTCGAGGCGAGGTGGAAGGGGGATGAGGCGGTGGGCAGCTGGGGGAGGTATGCTGGCGGGGAGGTTGAGGACGGGCCGTACGGGTGCTGGGAGGTTTGCACTGATGCAAGGCGGCCGGATCGGTGCGAGGCTTTTAGTTGGGAGCCTTCGGAGGGGGTTTGTTTGTTTTATGACCATACGGCGGATGAGTCTCATGATGAAGAGCCTGGGAGCGATGTCTGGGTTTGGGATGTTGATTGCTGGAGGTGTAGTGTTAGTGGGTATGTGTGATGTAGGTAGGGCAAAGCTCTACCGCTGTTGCTTAGATCTTCCAAAATACTATGGTACGCTCTCAAGGTTTCGTGATGTCTCGAGAGGAAGATTCTCGCAGCAGCCGCGAACTTCAAATGCAGCGATAATACCGACTGCTTCCATTACTTGTGAGGTTGCTTGTCAGGCACCCATGTGATCCATGTCTAGAGAAATTCCTTCTTCCCCGGCGTCATCCACTTCATATCCCAGATTGTCTGGTTGAGTCCACATCACCAGGTTGACCAATGACTTTGGTTGTGAACGCAGCCAAGCATGCAGTCAATCCTGGTCGATGTCCTCGCCTACGCTGGCGGTATACACTTCCAACCACTCGACTCGCTCTGACGGAGCGATCCTCGTGGGTCGTTCACGATCAATCTGCGGGTGTGATTTGCCGACAGGCTGGCAACGGACCAGGCTTTGCTGCAACGTTCTTGAAGATACGGCACAGCACCCCTCACTAACCAGTTTCTTGGCTCGCGCAGTTTATTTTATTTCGTTTCCCCTCTCCTGCATCAGCAAGCCTAATTTCTGTCATCGACCTATACAGGTTCGCCAGCGTGTGATATCCGAGATGGAGATACCAACGAAAGCAAAGCAGTGGATCCTCCGCGAGAAACCCCGCGGAGAGCCCATCCTACAAAGAGACAACCCAACCTTCCAGCTCCGCGAAGTGCCCCTCCCCGCTCTTACCAAAGGCCAGCTCCTCCTCAGGATCCTCTACTTCGGCAACGACCCGGCCCAGCGTAACTTCATATCCCCCGCGATACCCCCCGAGCGCCATTACACGACGCCCGCGCAGGTCGGCGACGTCATGCGCGCGACCGGCATCGCCGAGGTTCTTCTCTCAGAGTGCCCTGACGTCCCCGCGGGCAGTTTGGTTGTGGGCGAGACGGGCTGGGCTGACTATGCGGTGGCCGATGCCGCGGGTTTCACGGTCGTAAAGGATCTGGAGGGCGGGTCGTCGGTGACGCATTTCTTGGGGGCGCTGGGGATTTCGGGGTTTACTGCGTATTATGGGCTGACGCAGGTCGTCAAGGCGGGGAGGGAGGATGCGGTTGTCGTCAGTGGTGCTGCTGGGTCTGTTGGGATGATGGCTGTGCAGGTTGCGAAGAAGATGATCGGGTGTCGAAAGGTAAGCTCGCATTACACGTTTTTCTTTTGTTGTTTTGAGGTTCATCAGTTGCTGGGGGGCTTTGTGCTGACATTTTCGTGCGCCAAGGTAATCGGCATCGCCGGGACCGACGAGAAGTGCCGCCGCGTCGAGAAGCTCGGCGCTGACATCTGCTTGAACTACAAGTCGGCCTCGTTCAGGGAGCAGATGATCAAGGAGACCGATGGTTTCGTTGAGATATACTTTGGTACAGTTCTCGGGATCTCGGAAACAAGGTTTGATATTCGGGCTGCTAACTATTTCTAGACAACGTCGGCGGGGAGATTCTGGACTTCATGTTGACGAGGATGGCCAAGTTCGGCCGAGTCGCTGTCTGGTAAGTGCCTGTCAGAAGCTCATACGCTTCAATTTGGAGTAACTAATAACCTCACAGCGGCTCAATTTCGAACTACAACCGCGAGGACGCCGTCGGCATCAAGAACTTCATGGTAAGTACCCCCGCCCTTTCACCCTTGGGACCACCGACAGATGGCAACTACGACTGACTCGGAAAATATCGCAGGACGTCATCGCCATGCGCATCCAGATCCAGGGCATCATCATGGCCGACTGGATAGAAAACCTGCCGATGGTTGCGGGCATCCTCATCGACGAGAGGAAGAAGGGCAACATCGTCATCGATGGGGATTGCGAGACGGTTGTCGAGACGGCGTTTGAGGACGTCCCGCGGACGTGGATGATGCTGTTCTCGGGAGGGAATACGGGGAAACTCATTACGAAGTTGGTTTGAGGGCGTTGGGAGGTGCGCGTTGTTCAGTAACTGCATGTGTCTCTTCCTGCTTTCACGCTCTTCGTTCCTGGAATCTAGAGGAACGCTCTAACTCAAGCGAGCAGCCGGGTGTTACGAGAGCGTCCTGGGAAGTCGAAGATGAAGACTCCTGGTGCTGTACTGTTGAGCGATTTCCCATCTCGACACAGATATACCTCTACGTAGCACATATCCGTACGAATCTGGTCTCGGTGAGTGTCAGTTTACCCAGTTTGGAAAATATCGAAACCTTGTCGGCCGCGGCGTCGTCTCGGCCCTATTCATCACCGACTTACACATCCTCAAGTGAATTTTGCAAGGCTCTTTTCAACCTGGAACCCGGCTATGGCTGCTGAGAAAGTACGGTGTCACAAAGCACTCGCGTCCTGATAGGCTCGTCCTCGTCACATGAAGTCTGCTGTGAAACCATCAGCAAAGGCCACAGGATCGGCGACATTGACATGCCCCATCTGCGCACAAGAATCAACATCATCACGTCTGAAATTTCTATCTCGACCTCGTATTCAGTCAGGCTCGCCAGAGAAGGATCGCGGCGACTTTTGGGTCATCCTCGTCGTATTGGAGCTGCAATGTCGATTGGCTGCATCTGTCAGATCGCGGGGGGTTCTATTTTCTCCCAAGGCAGTTGTAGCTGCTGCGGGGTACAACTCACCGTTTTAGTCACGATGTCGACAAACATATTTCAGCTCGGCTTACACCGCCCCCTTCTCTACAAGGTCCATACACATCACGTCATATCTGATCGTGAGGGGAGAAGGCGCTCCTTCTCCAGCAGGCAAAATATTACCCCGAGTCTTACTGTCGTAACTACACCGTCAACTGAGACCAACAGCCGAAGCTTCTCTCTGTCTCTGAGGTTCCGTGTCCAGAAAACCTACCCCAAGACCCTCCATCACGATGACGGAAGGGATTCAATGTCTCAATCAGAATTAACCTGCGAGCGTTGAGTCCTCATGTGAATACGACGTGTCTTGGTCTGCCAAGTCTTCCCCAGCCCCAACGCTCTGCCTCCAGAGCTAAGCAGCTCGCGCCAATGCAAGCCTCTAGCAGCCCTACCTACCTACCTACTCGAAGGAAAAAAGGCTCGTGGAGCTACGCGGAACTAACGATGCTCTGCCACCGCCCACAGAGCTTTCCCTCCTCCAAGATTCACGAAGCTCCGATCAGATGCAGGCTGCAGGCTGCCGACTTGCTACTCGCCTATTGGCCGGCACTTTCAGCTCCGAGCTGCTCAGCCTCCTCCGCACCAAATCTCGTCCGCTACGTAGCCCCTCCTGGATCAATAGCCTTTTTAAGGGGCGAACTGTTTATTGGCGGGTAGGGCTGACCATCGAAAAGTCCCCGCCCGCCGCGGGGCAGCCCGGTAGTTGAATAAGCTAAAACGACCAACGGCCTGCGGGACGGGAGCACGAAAGAAAGGCTGCAGGGCTGATCTAGGACATGGACCCGAAGGGAAAATCTGGGCTGTGCCGGAAGTTGAGGGTTGTCAGATGATGTTGGGTTGCATGTTGGCGAGAAGGGCGCGCGGTGTGGTGTTGTTGCTATTTTGAGGCATCGAGACATTTTGCACTTATGCTGTCTCTCGCAAAAAAGGTCTTCCGTCGAGAATATGCCCCAGCTGAGGAAAGCCACGATCCTACAGCCGGAGACTTTGGGAAGATGGAGGTGAGGTGATGCTGGAGTGATGCTCAGCCCGGGAACGACGTCCACGATCCAACGAGGAGATATAAAAGGTTGGCGAGTTTCCTCTGCATCCCGTCCATCTCATCCTCATCATCAGCTCACCAACACAAGCATCCAGATCTCTACACACAAACTTCCCATTTCCATTCTCACCCATCATCCCACCACAATGTTCACCAAACCCCTCCTCGCCGCCGCCTTGGCCTTCTCCTCCGCCCTCGCCGCGCCCCTCGACGCCCGCCAATCTTCGGCCTCCTTCGGCCCCTCGGCGACCTTCGCCTACAACGTCGGCAACGGCCGCATCGACCCCCTCTCCAACCAGGGGTACGTCAGCAAGTACTACCAGAACAACGGCCAGGACCTCACCGCCCTCCTGACCTTCACCTACCCGGAGGCCGCGCGGGGTCGCACCTGCCAGTTCGTGTTCCAGTCCGACCCGGCCAAGACGTGGGCCTCGGGCAGCCAGAAGCTCGACCTCTTCACGTCCCTCAACCCGGCGCCCGCGGGTGGGGCGACGACCTGGCCCCCCGGGAACCAGCGCGACCAGAACATTGGCAGGCTGAGCGTTGCGAACGGCGCGGGGCAGAGCACGTGGGACGTTACCTTTGGTGAGAAGATTAGCAAGCCGGTCCCGTGCGCCGCCCCCGGCACGGTCGAGGCTTATGAGCTTGTTGGGGTCTACGACAATGACTACGTCTCTTGGAGGGACGGTGCTGGCCCGCGCATTGCGTACTGGTAAGTTCCAGTCAGGACTCATAAGGGGCTCAGTGGTGGGGTGTCTTCGATTCTTGGTCACTCGTTCAAGAGGTTTGGGTTTGTTTTAGTTGTTGGGAGAGGGATATGTGTTGGCGTTCGATGGGAGGTTTCTGGGTATATCACGGTCCTTTGGCACCAGCGTGAGAAAGGCATTGTTAGACGGCTTTCATTCCTTTAGTCCTGAGGGACGCACTAAATAAACTTGTTTGATTTTCCATTTTTGCTCGCAACCTCTAGCAGTGACACATCGAAGCATCTGAACCAGGACGGATAAGGACTGCAGGTAGATCGCTGCTGAGTAGTTTGCTCTTCACTCTGCGATCGCCAAAAACCAAGGGCATCAGGAGTCAGACATGGTAATTATTACGCGAGGGGCTTCATGACGAGAGGCTGACGAGAGGATGGAGCCCAAAAGACAAAAAAAGAAGACGGACAAATAGATTATCCCGGAAGGAGATGCCTCGTGGGCGAATCGAACGCCCGATCTCCTCATTACTAGTGAGGCGCTTTACCACTGAGCCAACAAGGCAAGTTGATTGGATGGTAGCCAAGGCAGTAGTGGGGTCTATGGAGCGGACGTAGCTGCCTCGCGACCTCGATTTGTGGGCTCGCCGGGCGATGAACATCCCAATGGTTGTTGTTTCTCCATTCGGCTGTTCAAGTGGTTGCATTTCTTGTTTTTGCCCTGCAGAAACTCAATTGCTTGCTGCACTGCACATCGTTGTTACATTGGCCAAACCCAAACCTGCAGGATGGCCCGAACACACATGAAGAGACATTGGACGCACAAAGCCCCCTCGGCCCCGACTTCTCGGGACTGTGGAGATGCGGGATATCCAGGCGAGAGCTGGATCGCCCTGGCGGTGCGAAAAATGGGCACTGCGTCTTTCAACGATTGGGGGCCGGTTGATCGATTCAAGCATCTCGACCATCCAAATAACGACGAACGGGAAGACGCATGGCCCAAATCTTGGCGGGCAGGGAGCCGGTCGAGATTTGATCCAGCAGATGGATGACGACTCGCTTCAGCCTTACCAGGTGGTTTTGCCAAGCGCCAAGAGTCGGCGGCCGTTGCTTGATGATGTGCAGTCAGCCATTCCCGAGGGCCAGTCAGACGGAGCATCGTCTCGTGGTGTTTTTTTCCAGTGACCCCTTTTTGATGTCCAGATTGTGATGCAATGAAGGGGCTCGGGCGCCTTCGTTCCCGAAGCATCGGACGAGGGGGCGAATGAAGGGCAGTGCAGAGGTCGAATCCGATGAAGGCTGACGCTGACCTCCCTCCTGTCCTCGCGCAGCATGCATGCAGGGCCAGAGGAAGCAAGCTTGGATCGGATCGACCAATCCTTCAAAGTTCGGCCAGTTCGAGGTGCATCTTCATTGCACGCATGCAGTAAATGGTACCTGTGACCCAGCTTGTGGCCCCCTTTCTTGCCAAGGGAATGCCCAGGCGCGTAGATCGCGGGCGCATGGCAAACGGGCATGGGCAGCACGAGGGGATCGGCCAAGGCCCAAGGGGAGCTAGCCAGAGCCAAGGACCCAGCGGGAAGGGGAGGAAAACGGGGTGGAAAAGCTTGAATTCTGGGCTTTTTTTTTTCTTCTGGTGTCTCCTCTTGTGTTTCCCGGGAGGATGGTGTAACCGCCAACCGACGATTGTAATACCTGATGGACAGTTGGTGCGAGACTGCTGATCACTAAGCGCCGGAAAAGACGGCTGTCACAGCGAGGGCAGTCACTCGAGTGCTATTTCCATCAGACACGCACACTGCCAACAGGGCCCGCAGTTCATTAGAGTGAAAAAGGGGGTCCTGGACAGGAGAGACCGCGCCACCTTGAATAGAACGGAGCAGCCCATTGGTTGGAAGAGAGATCACATGACCTCACTCGTGACCGAGGCCAGGGGTCGGCGCCCCGTCTCTGTTGTCCCGCCACGGGTGACCGTTGGTGGCACGCCGTCGCTTCATCTCGGGAGGTACATAGTACGAGGGGAGAGGCGCTCCTTTTCGTCTTGAATACGAGACGAAAACAGCACCTCAATCCCCCAAGCTCAATAATAAAGTGTGCTTCCCCCGTTGCGAATGATTGATTACTCGGCACGCAAAAGCCGTGCACTGCCCCTCGTTCCCTCGTTTCTCTCCCCTGGAGGCTCCCCCGGCCCGGCTTGGCAAACCCTGGTCCTTGGATCGCCAAGACCGCGGGACAAGACGCTGGAAAACTTGGAATTTGCTTGTTTTCGTCG
This sequence comes from Colletotrichum musicola, assembly GCA_014235935.1. Lineage (NCBI taxonomy): Eukaryota > Fungi > Ascomycota > Sordariomycetes > Glomerellales > Glomerellaceae > Colletotrichum > Colletotrichum musicola. The sequence continues at coordinate 9,314 of WIGM01001107.1, forward strand.
TTGGCGACTTGGCGCGCCTGGGCGCTGCGTGGCATGCCGTACCTAGGTGCCATGCCCTTCTGTGCTGTCCACTGGCACCACCTCCGTCCGGCTCGCATTCCCAGGGAGCGACGCGTCCCAACGACGGATGGCCCGACGCTATCGGGACGCCGTCATGAAGCCACCGCGACCATTGTTCGCTGCTGAGACCGATCCGCATGCCTGCTATTTTCCTTCTGCTGCGCTGATGCTGCGCTGAATGTATGATTGCGAGCCCGAATGGCGACCCGGATGCTATGCCCAAACGTACCTGGGTAGGTAGTGTTGACATTGGAAGTGACATGACATGACTCCCCCGTGGGCCATGTATCCATACAAATAATAGCAACCCGAAGTACGCCCCGTGAAGTGCCCAGTGCCCATTTCTCGCCCATGCCTCCCCCCTGTTCCCGCACACCTCTCGTACCAGTACATTCCATGCCTCCTCGTCCGTGCCGGGACGCCTGCACTCGCACCCGCCTGCATCTCCCCGGCGCGAACTACCCATTAGCACCACACCACACCACCAACACACCCACCACCCCTTCGCTGTCACTCTGCCACTCGTTCTTTCCCGGTTCTTCCCCCTTCAACGTCCCAGTTTCGTTTTCCTTTCTTCAACCCTCGTTTTGCGTCTTGCTCGAATCCACAACTTCCCTTCCCCATTCCCCACGACGACGACGATCGCATCGACTTTTCCGACATCGACATCGACATTACCTCGATCTAACCATTTCGTCTTAATCGCATGATACGGCCCTGGAGGACCATTCCCGCCCGCGCTCGAGGGACTCGCCTGCTCCCTTTTCCCACTCCCGCCCTCTCCAGTCGCTCGCTTCAACCAACACCCACGTCATCCCTGACGACCCAAACATCACCATGAAGAACTCTTTTGTCGCCCGCGCCGCGACTGCGCTTCTCCTCTCCACCGGCGCCGCCAACGCCGCCTACTCCATCGCCTCCGACGGTACGAACCTTCCGCCCGCCTCGGCCTCCGTCGATGCCTCTGCTTTACCGGTGCCCTAACGTAGTGCACAGATGATATCAGGACGACCGCCAAGGGCCTCGCCCACGACCTCGTGTCCTTCTACCACGGAAACGAGACGGGCCAGACGCCCGGCATCCTGCCCGGTCCTCCGCCGGCTGGTGATTACTACTGGTGGGAGGGCGGTGCCATGTGGGGAACCCTGATCGACTACTGGCACTTGACCGGCGACTCGTCCTACAACGAAATCATCATGCAGGCCATGCTGCACCAGGTCGGCCCTAACCGCGACTACATGCCTCCCAACTACACGGCATCGCTGGGTAACGACGACCAAGGCTTCTGGGGAATGTCCGCCATGCTGGCCGCCGAGAACAACTTCCCGAACCCGCCCACCGACCAGCCCCAATGGCTAGCTCTCGCGCAGGCCGTCTTCAACACCATGGCCAGCCCCGACAGGCACGACGACACCTGCGGCGGCGGCCTCCGCTGGCAGATCCCCCTCTCTAACAACGGGTACAACTACAAGAACAGTAAGACAGGCAGACGCACCACCGCAGGCGACGCAGGACTGACGGTGTCTAGGTATCGCAAACGGCTGCTTCTTCAATATCGGCGCCAGGCTGGCCCGCTACACCAAGAACACCACCTACGCCGAGTGGGCTGAGAAGACGTGGGACTGGATGGAGTCGGTCGGCTTCATCGACGCTGACTACAACATCTTTGACGGTGGCCACGTCGAGCACAACTGCACCGACATCAACAAGGCCCAGTTCTCGTACAACAACGGCGTCTACCTGCTCGGAGCCGCCTACATGTACAACTACGTGAGTTACTACGTTGACGTTCGAGATCCCCAAGGCTAACAAGGACCCAGACGGACGGCGACCAAAAGTGGAAGACGCGCCTCGACGGCCTTATCAAAGGCACCTTCAACGTCTTCTTCCCCAACAACATCGCCACCGAGGTCGCCTGCGAGGAGCACAACACCTGCACCACCGACATGCTGAGTTTCAAGGGCTACGTCGCCCGGTGGATGTCGACCATGACCCAGATCGCCCCCTACACCGCCGACCAGGTCCTGCCCGTGCTGAAGACTTCGGCTGAGGCCGCCATCAAGCAGTGCACGGGGCAGGCCAACCAGCGAATGTGCGGATTCAAGTGGAGCTCGGGCGTCTACGACGGCACGATCGGCGCCGGCCAGCAGATGAACGTCCTCGGCGCGGTGTCGTCCCTCCTCATCGGCTCTGCGAAGCCGCCCGTATCGAACAGCACCGGCGGCACCTCCGTCGGCGACCCCAACGCCGGCAGCAACTCGAACAACGACCTCACCGTGCACGCGAGCCCCATCACCACCGCCGACAAGGCCGGCGCCGGCATCCTGACCTTCCTGGTCTTGGCGTCCTGCGCAGGCACCTTTGGATGGATGAGCTTCGGCGCGTGAGGCGGGGCGAGCGGGTAGCGATTTACGACTTGCAATCTATTTTGTCCTTTCTTGCCGTTCGAAAGCACCGCCACGGCCGTGCTGGCGAGTCGCCGACTCGCGCTCTAGGGATACCGGCGTCGGCCAAGGAACCAAAGGCCAGGGTTTGTTTTGGATACCGTACTTTTTTTTTGGCGTTGCAACTTTTTCTTGTGTACATGCGCTGCGGGCAGACGCCGGGCAAGGCGGTCCCGGGTCTCATTCACCTCAGCTCCCACGGCCCCCGAGCGGTCGGAGGGATAATTAGTCTATAATGTAGCTATGCTACTCCACACATAGTTTCCTGGAATAGACACGTCGTTTGACGAACGCCGAGAGGAAGTCGCCAAGAGTGAGGGAATTCTGACGGTCTCTGGACAGCCGCAGTCTTTCTTTCAGGCTGTGATCAAGAAAAATCGTGAAACGGACTGCATAAAGGCCCTCCCGGCGCCATGATGCCGTCTCGTCCAATCTTTTGGGAGAGGAGGGGGGGCTCAGACTCTGCATGCGCGCCTGTCACCCACATACCCGCGAACTTTCGCCCCGGGGGACGCTGCCCGGCACCCAATGCTGTCTGTACTCCGGGTCGTTACGGTTTACGTCATGTCGTTAGAATTTCGTCTGATTTCGTTCTGTGGCGGCCTGTGTTTCAAGTCGCGGGGAGAGTTGGGAGAGAAGGCTTTGGAAAGTGCCAAGTCCTTCGACGCTGCCGAGGTTTTCCCTGAGAAGTGACCCCACTTTTGCGAGAGGTCAGTGTCCAATGACGGGGGATGCATCATCGGCCACGGCCGTTTCCAATCAATCTCTCACTCATCCCCTCTCTTTCTCAATCACACACAAGGTCGACTCACTCACTCGGCTGGCCTCTCATCGCATCGCGGCTCATGTACAATCGATCTTATAATCGCCACGACTAATCTTTTCTAATAATAGCGACCGAGCCTCACGTGAGTCATAATAGTACAAGCGAGAGAATAGACAACGGACCCCGCAATGCCGATCCCCGACTTCTCCAACACGACGACCTTTCCCGTCTTCGAGGACTTGCCTTTTGACGACGACGACGGCGCGCACGACGCGAGGGAGGAGTGGTTCCTCGTGGCGCAGGTCAAGCAGAACATGACCATCACGAAACCCACCGTCGTCGCGGCGGACCGCGGCGGTGACGAGTTTGCGATCACGTTCGAGGACCGGGGGAT
>WIGM01001108.1:0-12975 GCA_014235935.1 Colletotrichum musicola
GTGGTCGTCGTGGGCGCCGTCAGCTTTTGGTTCACGTGGGGAAAGAAACATTGGCCGGGTTTGAACAAGACCGCCATCGAGATGGTCGAGGCGTACAATTAAGCTTGGTTTACTCTGGTCGACAAGGCAGGGTGTCTTCTCTCATGTTTCGAGCTTGATTCCCGGTAGTTCTTCTCCAGCCACGTCAAAAGCATGACGTCCACAAACGTGCTAGGCAATCAGGAGCCACAAGAGAGAAGCCTTTTGAAACGTCAGACCAGTATACGTCAAACTTGAAAAAGCCACAAATCGGTTGGACTGCGGCCGGAAACGGCAATCTGGCGTACACCCGGCCACTCCGGGCCGCTCGTGGCATGGAGCGGCATGCGGTTGCAACCGGCGGTCTCATCAGACCCACACTTTGACAGAGCTGAGTGGTCTGCGTAAGCCTCGTTTCCTTTTTGCATCATTGTTGGTGAAGAGGGACAGCGGAACTTGCCTCAGACATCGTCCAGAGAATCGTGATATGTACATGTACAACGAGACATCCTCGTCGCCTGGAAACAGACACGAAGTCGAATTCAACCACTCTTTGAACATACTTCCTACGCGTCAGACTATCTTTCGACGCCCAAAACCATCTGTTTGATGTCTATCTCGCCTGCAAACGATGGCGATGCCCATCGTGAAGAGAACTTCGTGGATGTGGGAGACGAACATCCTCTCCGCAAAAACAAAAGCTACACGAGCGTCGCTACGGACGACACTATCATCTCCTCGTGGTTTTCAAGAGACGAGACAGCAAGGGATGTAGGAAATGCCGAAAAGATCGACGCATACGCGGCGGTTTTAGATTGGTGCCCGGAGCTGATCGCTCTCCTGGTCGCATTCCTATCATTTGGCGCCATGGTGACCATCGTCTTGGTGTACCACGACCAAGTTCAGCCTCACTTTACCTACAATCTCAGTATAAACGCCCTCGTCGCCATATTCTCGACCATTCTCAGAGCCACTTTGGTCTTCGTCGTCTCCGAGGGTAAGATTGCGATTTCGGTCCGTCATCCGCAAGAGAATATCTAACGAGGCATCAACGGTAGTCATCGGTCAGTCGAAATGGCGGTGGATGAAGGGATCCCCTCACCCCTTGCGCGACATCGAGCGCTTCGACGACGCCGGGAAAGGTGCGTGGGGATCCCTCAAAATCCTCTTCACCGTGTGGAAACCGTTCGTTACCCTCATTCTACCCCTTTCTGGGAGGCTAATTGAAGACTACTCACATCGTCGGATTTCTGCAGGACACCAACCATGTTGGGCGCATTCGTTGTCGTCGCTTCCTATGCAATCGGTCCATTCTCTCAACAGGCGACCACGACGTACTCGTGTGAAAGAACCATCCCAGGCACTGCGAAGATAGCGATTGCCGAAAATGTCCGTCTCGACTGGAGAGAGCTCGACATGCCTCCGGGAATGGCAGCTGCAGCTATCACGGGTCTGATGTTTGGAGGGGACAACTCATCCGTGCATTCCTCAAATCTCTTCAAGTGTGACACTGGCAACTGCACGTTCAGCGCCCCTTACGGTATCACGCACAGCTCGGTGGGCGTCTGCAACAAATGCGTCGACGCAAACGAAGACGTCGAGGCTTTGGACCGCGGGGGGGACAAAACCGACTACCAGTTTCAAGGAAATTCCAATTTTTCCATCTCCTGGGTAAACGGACCAAAGGAAACGGACGAGAGGTTGAACGGTTTCAAGCTGGACCACTTTCGCAACCGAGCATCTTCCATCCTCACATTCTCGGCGGCGAGGTGCGCCGATGATAATGGCACAGACGACTGGCCTATTGATGCTCGCCACTACAACCAGAAATACGGCCTCGTCTCTGCCACAGACGGTACCCGACCGGACCGAGACGCAGGAATCGTTGGTGTAAATTGCACCTTGTCTGCCTGTGTCTACAATTACAACGCGGTCGTTACCAACGGTGTCCTGAAAGAGCACGTCGTTTCGCATGAGCCGATCAAAACCCGGATAAACACGAACAATGGTGATGTCGATGTCGCCAACACAGGATTGAGAATGATCGAGCCTTGTTTCTTTCGGGGTAAGTGGTACGACAGTTCGAATATCAGCGAAGCCCCGAGGAATGGCAACTGGACCACGTGGCGGATGCCCGGCGAGGATCTCGACCTACCATCGAGCTGCGCCCGAGTTGCAACGGGATTCGAATGGACTCTCGAGCTCTTCATTACCAGCAAGCTCTCGGGTGCTTGCCAATACCACTGGTCCAGCATCTCCCCGGATGCAGGTGGCCGGTCGGGCGTACCCGTAGGGCCCAACCAGGTCCTTCAAAAAGTAATATGCGACAGTTGGTGGTTGGACACGCTGTACAACAACGGAAATACGACCCAGGGAAGCATCAAAAGAGCATATGACGGCTTGGCTGCGGCCATGACCAACTACATGCGCACCAACACCTGGAGCGACTCCGAGATCAGGAACGAGCCGCCGGCCTTCGTGACCGGCTCTGCGACGCAGGCGTTGATCTGCATACGAGCGAATTGGCAGTGGCTGCTATATCCGGCGATTCTTCTGGCCCTCGCGGCCATCCTCCTCGTCGAGGCTTGCATCAGAAGCCACCTGGACCGCGAACAACAGCCCGTTTGGAAGTCTGCAATACTACCTTTCCTGTTCTACAACATCAAACCGAGGGGTGTCCGGTCTACCTGGGACGAAGGGGACAGGACGCGAGAAGCGGAGCCCCTCTTGAAGCTCCGCGACCTCGAGTTGCTGGCCGACAGGACCGTTGCGCGCTTCGATGGGGATAGGAGGGCACCGGGGTTCGTTGTCGAGAATGTTGGAGATCGCAATGATAAGGGTCAAACGGCATCCAGACAGTGCTGATTCGAATACCAGGTTTCGGGTGGGATTTGGTATCGTGGGTGGTCGACTAGCTTGTGGCTTGTGTGCGAGAAAGAAAACCCCACGGAGGACAGACGCTGTCCAGATAACCCCTGTGTGTAGATGAATTATGCTCAGAGACTGAAATCCTTTCCAGCAAGCTTCGGGCTTTTGGGGATCTTTGCTCGGGCCCTCCGGGACTCGAATGGGGTAGCACCCCCTTCGTCGTTGAGATTAGCTGCTTCGCGGACCCGCGAAAATCCACCAATACTATACAGATGATACCTTTGATTCCTTTTGTTCCTTGCCCTTCCGCATGTCAAGACCTCGGTGAGATGGCGTCAGCGCGCCACTGGGAATGCTTGTAAACAACATACAGATTATGACTGTTCAATTCCCTCTCCGAGCACCCGATAAGCTGAACAAATTGAGGCGCCTCGTTGAAAGGCGCGACTAGCCTTTTGAATAGAAGTTGGGAACCCTCGAATATCAATCCGTCTCCCCCACCCCCTCCCTCTCTCGAAACCTACATCCAGACATATTCTCCACTACCCAGACCTAAAGTTCCATTCAGTTTAACATGCAAGACAGGAGACTCCCCCGAACGCCTGGCCACTTACACGCATCTCCTAGCACTTTCATTGCATCGGCAGCCCCACGGGCAGTCATCGTCCTTCAAGCATAGCCATATTCCTGTGGCAAAGGTGTTAAACATGTTCAATGGTCATGGTTGGCCACGCGAGTCGGATGGTGACATACCGTGGCAGCTCGCGGCAGCAGGGCCTCTGTTGAGGAAGATCTGCACGTTGATGGCGTCGAGACTGGCAGATGACTGTTCGGCAGGCTGGCGCTGGACCCGGGCGTCCTCCAAGTTCTCCACCAAGATGTACTCGGTGGGCGCTGCGAAAGAGCCGCCGACGACGGCGAAGAGGATGGCGAGGGTGGACTTCATGATGCTAAGTGGTGGGGAGTGGTGAGTGAGTTGTGATAATGTAGATGCGTGGGCTGAAATGATGATGTGGAAAGACGTGACATGTCTGGAAGGGAGCTCAAGAGGGACTTATTTATACCTAGTCACCGTCTTGAGTTAAAGAATAGAGTCTCCGGTCCGCGGGGATCGTTAATTCCTTGGGAATTGGTGCTACTTTGCCGGCACCGTGACGTTCTGAGTGAGATTATTGGTTTTCGAACGCCTTCAGAAAGGGGCCGAGTCCTATGTTGCAATTCTCGTAGGATACGTTGCAGGAGTCCCTTAGGGCCTCGGGATATGGCCTCGGTAGCTCTGCCTTGCCGAACACCTCGCCGCCGTCAATGGCTTCTGGGGCGGTACACCGTCACGGCAAGGATGTCGTGCCATGCGGAGCACAGTCTCATAGTTCCATCCTCCCAACGAATGGTTGATTGATGGAGATTTGACGTTGCTTTGGCGGCACTGCGCAGCGGATTCCCGCTATCGCGGAGCGTCTAGCCGCCATATGCCGGCTATCAGGGTGGTACAGAGTCTCGGCACGGCTGCTGTGCTATACTGAGGACCAAGTTGTGATGTCTTCCTACGCGCTTGTACATAGATTCTTCGTCTATTTCCCAATCATAGTCACATAAAGAAGGGGGCATCCTTCCCATCCTGGAACACCCGAAGGTGACTGCCGACTTCTCTCCTATCGCAGCCAGGCTCATCAATAAAGACGGATTGATAGGACTCATACGACGAAATTCGATAAGAGTAGTGGCCTCGAAGGTCGTCGTCCCATTATTGTGCGATGTGACGGATCGTCTTTCCTGTATACCTAACCCATTGATCGTAGCGTCGGAATCCTGGGTCTATGAGTGACATGTCTGCGGGCGTGTACCTGCACCGATGACTAAGTTCACAAGCACAAATCAAAGCTTATCTGGCAGCCTAACAGTAGACACGTACATTAACCTTTTTGCTGTATAAACAAAACGTGTCTAATCATATTTTGCAGCGGCGATGTGTTCATAAGGACCGCCGTCAATACTTGAGGACGGCCTTCTTCCTCGGTGAACCCTGTATCTCTTTGCATGACATGAGATGGTCTCGGCGATTTAGCGCATCAAACGTCCACTGTATGCCCTGTAAGATCCGGTTTCAGCTGTGCTTATCTAATCTTATCGGCAGAACCTCCCCTTCGATGACGTCTTGGTGCTACCTCACCTAAGTACCTACGGATATTGTGATTGCATTCCAACCCGCAAAAGCAGCAGCTCCAGGACACTAAGATCTCATTCGGACCCCTCTTCCCCTCCCCCTCCTCGATCAACCGTCTGCTAGCGCATCGAACCCTCCTCGCCGCCGGATCCGCTAACGGCGAGCTCACTTGACCTGGGTTTGCCCCGGGCTGCTTTGTCCTCGTGCTCGTGCACAGGGCCCTTTGGCCCCACCGAGCGCCGACACCCTGCTTGCCTGCTGCTACACCTGCGCCTGCGCCTGCAGCTGCCCCTCCTCCCCACGCCATACCTCCGTCCTCCGTCCTCCGTCCTGCACCTCGCAGCTGCTCCTCCACTTCGTCTCGTACAACCAACAACACCCTACACCTTACTTACCAATCCGCGGGGGGAGAACCTGGATCCAGCTGGAGGTATTACCGCACACCGACTCGACGCCATCTCATCCGTCAGGCACCTTGAGCCCTTTCAAACACCCGCGTCTGACCGGGCCTGTCTTGCCCCTCGTCCTTCGTCTGGAACGGGACGGAACTGAACTTGTCAGCTCCTCTCCCGCCCGACGTCGGCTGTGCTGCTGTGCTGGGCTTGGCTTGGCTTGACCTGCTAAGCTTCCCGCTGCCTGCTGCGCGTGCGTACGCCGATCGACCCGACCCTGACTGACCCTTGTGGTCTGTCCGCCAGCCACCTAACCTACCTTGGCCTTATTCTACGGATACTCGCTCCATTTACACTTGCCTTCTACAACTCTCCGTCTGTATCACTGCTCAGACCTGAACAGTAACCATGTTCGACATATTCGCACATCTCTTGTCGTGAGTACACTGCGCGCGGCCGCCGCCTCGGCCCCTCTTCCCCGTATTCCCTGCCTTGTACCTTGCGACGATTGCGACGAGGTGCCCCTCTTTTGGGTCGTCCACCGCGAGGAACTACTGCCGATTCCCGACGGCTTATGCTGACATCGCGACCGAACCACAGCTCCATCGCGTCCTTTCTCTTCCCCCTCTTCGCCTCTTACAAGGCTCTGAAGACCTCCGACCCCGCCCAGTTGACGCCATGGCTCATGTACTGGGTCGTACTCGCTTGCGCCCTGCTTGTCGAGTCGTGGACTGAATGGATTCTCGTCTGGTACGTCGCGCCGGATGTCCTCCACCTTGGTCGCAACCACTAACAGCCTCTCCTCCAGGGTCCCCTTCTACGCTTACATCCGCCTCCTCTTCCTCCTCTACCTCGTCCTCCCGCAGACCCAGGGCGCCCGCATCATCTACCAAACCCACGTCCACCCCTTCCTCGAAGACAACGAGGCTCAGATCGAGGAGTTCATTGCCGAGGCCCACGACCGCCTCAAGGCCGCTGGTATCGCCTACCTCAAGCGCGCCATCGAGCTGATTAAGACCAACGTCCTTGGTCTGCCTCCAGGCGAGCCCGAACCCGCGCCCCAGCCCGCCGCCGCCTCCTCGCAGTCCTACACGCAGTCGCTCCTCGCCCGGTTTAGCGTCCCGGCCGCGCGCTGGGCCCCCGCCGGCAACACGGGCGCCGACTTTTATAACCTCCTCGCCGGAGCCGTCTCTGCCGCTGCGGGCGCCGGCGGCGCCTCGCACCCCCCGGATCTCTCCAGGTCCGGCAGCCTCATCCCGCCGGAACTGCAGGGTGGCGAGCGTACGAGCTTCATCGCCGCGCAGCGCGAGAGGCTGGCGCTCCTCCTCAAGGCCCTCGAGCGCGAGGCAGCGGTCACCGACCCCGCGCCGTCCGAGGCCGCCAGGGCGGGCAGCATGCAGCTCGACGGCTCCGAGGAGGAGCCTACGCAGCGGCCACCGAGCGCCCACAGCGGGCTCAGCAAGTCGCGGAGCGAGACGGACTTTGAAAAGATCGACGCCGAGAGCGGGGCCGAGGACCAGGGCGACGACGACCGAGATGGGACCATCGTCCGGCGGAAACAGGCAGGTGGATCGTGGATGCCGTGGGGATGGGGCACCACGCCGACGGCCGAGAACCCCGAGGGTGGGTCCAGCACGGGCGTGCAGCATTGAAGGTCCAGTGTCTTGCATGCGCATGTTGTTTATGGAGTTTCTGTGGACTTTGCGTGATTTTGGTCAATTCGGCCGGCAGGGCGTCATAGATGGACAGGCTCGGGCGCAAGTCGAGACGTCTTTCTCGGGGACCAGAACGGTTTCTGCGCTCCCCTCTCTCACCTTGTTGTACCAGGGCTGAATAGATTTTTGGGAATCGCTACAAGTCGATGTTCCCCCCTCCTGAATCTGGTCATGCGCGGTGTCTTTCGTGAAAGGAAAGGTTTCATTTGTCGCTATGCAAATGCCTTGGCATTTTTACGCCTCGTAATAACCCCCTTCGCCTGGTTCCATCTTTGTCTCTATTTATACAGGTTTTTGAGAGTCCCTCCAAAAATCTTACAATCCATTTTCCCGCGTCGTTCATCTCTCTCCCCTCCTCTCTTTTGCTTTTTATACACACCAGTCGCTCTATCGAAATCCCGCGGGTATTTCGGTCCAAGGCAACCTCATCTCTGATTCTTTTTCCTTCCCAACTTGCAACTTCAAAAAAAAAAAAGAAAAGATTACACCCTCTTCCAAGGGTAGACGATGCCGTCGACGTCCTTGCGGGACCACAGCGTCCTCCTCTTCTTGGTGACGGCGTGCTCGACCCAGACCTCGACGGCGTGCTGCTTCCGGAATTCGCGGATGAACACCGGGTCCCAGAGCTCCGAGGCGATGCCGAGGTCCTTGCAGCAGCGCATCAGGGCGTTGGACTTGCAGCCCTCGACGGCGGAGGGGAGGGCCTCGATGCCGAAGTAGGAGTTTTCGCCCTGGGCTTGGGAGATGAAGCTGCCAAGGGACAAGTGTTAGATCCTGTTGTTGTGTTGGGGGTTTGGGAGGAAGGAGAACGTACCGTCCTTCGCAGATGAGAGCGTACTCCCTCGTGACAATCTTCTCGCCGACAACAACATCGCTCTTGGGCACCAGGCCCCAGCCACCCGGGCCGAAGGCCGCGTTCAGGATGCGGCGGTACTTGATCTCGGGGAGGTAGATGATGCCGTCGGGCTTGACCTCGACGTCGGCCAGGTTGATGGGCTGCGCGAGGATGTCGACGACCTCCTTGGGGAAGCGGGCGGTGCCGAGGCCGTAGTAGGACTTGGTCCAGTCGATGTAGCCGGCGCCGCCGTTGGTCTGCTCCGCCCCCGGGGTGTAGGCCGCGGACGTGGGGAAGTAGGAGGGGGCCGGCGGCCGGGGACCAGTTTCGTCGGGGAAGATCGGGTCGGGCTGCTCTGCGGGCGCGGGCGCGGGCTTCGGGGCGGGCTTGGAGACTGGTTTAGGCGCCGGTTTGGGTGCTGGTTTGGGTACTGGTTTCGCGGGCGCGGGTTTGGGGGTGTAGACCTTCTTCGCGGCCTGGGGTGCTGGGGTCGGCTTTGCGGGTGTCGTGGACGGGGTCGGGGAGGGAGTCCCAGTACTTGTGGAGGTCGAAGCGGTCGCTGCCTCCGGGGTGGCGGCGGTCCTGAGGAGGCTTGTCGTCGAGAGCCTTGCGACGGTGTGGTGGAACGATGGGCGCGACGAGGCGCGGAGGAGTGGGCGCATGGCGAAGTGGGAGGCCATTGTGTGCTTTGGGGAAGTTCGATCGGTCGGCTATTTGCTGTACGGAAGTGACGATTAAATAAATACACGAGGGGAGGAGAAAGAAAAGTTGGACGGCGAGGAGAGCAGGGTGGGCTGGTGGTCCTCTTGCGCCTTGTCGATGACGGTTCTGAAAATTGGGAGGCGGCGATAGCTGCGTCTCGCCCGATGGGAAATTTTGGTCGGCGCGGGAGAACGCGGTGCCGTTGCCGCTGGGATTGGAGCTTGGGCCGCCGCTAAAAAGTCACACTGTGTCAACTCTGCTCCAGACCGCACTGTCTTCTCATCAGCCCACTCACTCACAACCCGAGATGAAATGTACATGCATTCGAGTTCATGGCTGACGGGAGTTGTTTGATACAGATGTTGGTACAATATGATACAGTTGGTTTGCTTCGGCGTGCCTCTCTATGATGCATCCTTCGTGTCGGTCCTGGCGTCATTGCCCTGCTGCTTCCAACAGGTCTTGAACCTCTCCATCTGTTCGTCATCATCAGCTTCATCCTCACTCCGTATCAACTCAACCCGCAGTCGAGGGCGCTCACCTCGGCCGTGCATTGCCTCCAGTCCTTCTTCTCAAAGTAGCAGTCCGTCAACTTTGCATTCTCATCTGCCACCTCTAATGTTAGCGTTCTCCCGCGCCTCCCGCTAAGCAGCGGACAGGATCCGATCCTGAAGCGTACCTGCGCAGCCGGTGCTGAAGATGCGCTTGTCCCTGCGTATCGAGCGTTAGCCTAAGCTACCTAGTGCCACCGTTGACAATTCGTTTTGTTTATGTTTTTCTTCTTTTTTCAAGTCCTCATCTCCTCCAAACCTCCCATCGCGGATGAGAGCGTCTCAGACAGTTTTTGTGAGCCGAGTAGAAAAGGAAAGCGTCTTACCAATCATCGGGCTCGTCGTCCTCCGCAGCCTTTTGCGCCGCGTCGCTTTCTTGCTTCGACATTATATCCCCTTCGTCTCTCTGCTTTGGGAGTTCGCAAAGGCAGGTTCCGTTGGCCTTTGTCGGAGATTTGGTTCGTGAGAGAGGGAAGAAAACAAAAAGAGTCAATTGAAATCCCGAAATTCTGTTGGGGGAGAACAGTGTCCCTAAAAACACCCCGCCACACAGACCAACTCACTCACTCACCACCTCATCTCATCTCATCACTCACATCGACGACTTCAACCCACGAGATGGCGCCGCGAAAGCTCAACGTGCTGGTCTACACCGGTAAGTATTCAATTGCCTCTCACAGAACACGCACACAAACACCCGCTCACACCCCAACAGGCACCGGCACGACCGTCGAGTCAGTCCGGCACTGCATCGCCTCCCTCCGCCGGCTCCTCTCGCCCAACTACGCCGTCATCCCCGTCGCCGAGGCCGCCCTACTCAAGGAGCCCTGGCAGCCCACCTGCGCTCTGCTCGTCGTCCCCGGCGGCGGCGACCTAGGCTACTGCCGAGTACTCAACGGCGCCGGCAACCGCCGCATCCTCGAGTTCGTCCGCCGCGGGGGCGCGTACCTCGGCTTCTGCGCCGGCGGGTACTACGGGTCTCGGAGGTGCGAGTTCGAGGTCGGCGACCGCACGCTCGAGGTCATCGGCTCCCGCGAGCTGGGATTCTTCCCTGGGACTTGTCGCGGCGGCGCATTCAAGGGGTTTGCGTACCACAGCGAGGCAGGTGCGAGGGCGGTTAAGTTGAGCGTCAAGGAGGGCTTGGGCGAGGCTAGGGAGGTGTTGAGTTACTACAACGGGGGTGGAGTATTTGTCGACGCGGATAAGTTTGAGGGCGTCGAGGTGCTCGCCAGCTACGCGGATGACATTGCCGTCGACGGAGGAACGGGCAAGGCCGCCGTCATTCAGTGCAAAGTCGGCTCCGGCACCGCAATCCTCACTGGTCCTCATCCCGAGTACGACCGAGCCCCTTTTCCCGCAAGCATGAATTCGATCACTAACGCATTCCAAGGTTCGCCGCCGCAAACCTCAACCCGCAGGCCGGCATCCCCTCCTACGCCTCCCTCGTATCCTCCCTCGCGACCGCCGACGCCGCGCGCGTCTCCTTCCTGCGCGGCTGTCTCTCCCGTCTGGGCCTCGAACTCTCTGCCGACGCCGCCGCTCCGCCGTCCCTGTCCCGCCTGCACCTGACCTCGGCCAACCACACCGAAGTCGCGGAGGTGCTGGCCTCGTGGGAGGAGGCCATCACGCGCACGCCCGAGGGCGACGAGTACATCCACGGCGAGCACGATGTGTTCCGCATCGAGAAGGCCTCGTCGCGGTGGGACGTCGACGAGCTCCGGGAGGCGCTGCCCGAGTCTGGGGGAGTACCGGACTACGACGGCGTGGTCAAGGTGATTGTCCCGCACGAGGAAGCCTGGCCCGACGCCAAGGAGACGCCGTGCTTCAACCACCGGCTGTTTTACAACTCTCTCAAGACGTACCGCGAGAGGGAGCCGGGTGCTGAGGAGTGGGGCGATACGTTGATGTACGGCGAGGTCGTCACGAGCACCAACACCCTCATGGATAAGTATGTCGCCTCATGCCGTCGCTTTCTGCATAGATACTCACGCGCGCAGGAACATCAAGCTCCTCTCCCAACTGCCCACGGGCTTCACGCTCACGGCATCGACGCAGGTCGCCGGCCGCGGCCGAGGCACAAACGTCTGGGTCGCGCCCCGGGGCAGCCTCATCTTCTCGACCGTCATCAACCACCCGGCGCACCTGGCGGCCTCGCACCCCGTCGTCTTCATCCAGTACATCTCGGCCATCGCCATCGTCGAGGCCGTGCAGTCGTACGATACGGGCTGTGGCGATGTGCCGGTGAAGCTCAAGTGGCCCAACGACATCTGTATGTCTCATCGTCTCACACCGAAAGCATATTTCTGACTGACCCTTTCTACAGACTGCCGGGACCCCGACACCCCCGCCTCCGAGCCGCCCTCCTACGTCAAGATCGGCGGCATCCTCTCGACCTGCAGCTACTCCCAGGGCTCGTACCAGTGCGTCGTGGGCATCGGCATAAACGCGACAAACTCCCGCCCGACGACCTCCCTCAACGCGCTCGCGCCGGCGTCCCTGGCGGGCGGGTTCCACATCGAGGCGCTGCTGGCGCGCATCCTGACGCGCATCGAGGCGGCGTACTGCCAGTTCCGCTGCGAGGGGTTCTCGCGCGACCTCGAGGAGCGGTACTACCGCCACTGGCTGCACTCCGGGCAGGTCGTGACGCTCGAGGCGGAGGCGGGCGCGCGGGCGCGGATCGTGGGGATCACGCGCGACTGGGGCATGCTGAAGGCTGTCGAGGTCGACGCGGAGGGGAGGGAGACGGGGCGGAACTGGGCGCTGCAGAGCGATGAGAATAGTTTTGACTTTTGGAAGGGGTTGGTGAAGAGGAAGCTGTAGGGTGTTGAGCGAGTCTGCAGGAGGGACTTTTGATATCTCGTCTCTTGTAGTTGACGACTTTCGAGCGGCACAGCAAGACAGTCGAATAGAAGCGGAATCGACAGGCGGGACATTTCGGGTGTTGTTGACCACGGGAGCCATTACGCCCTGATGGACGGCATCGCAGGACCCGGTTGCGCGGCAACTTGGTATCAGGGTTAGGAGGGTTGCGGCCGGCGCCCCGTCTTACATGCATGGCTTTGCGACCCCCTGTGAGGACGTTCGTGACCAAGCTTTTTTCAGACAGGCTCCCGCCCGGCTGCAGAGGCCGTGAAGGAACACAACCCCCGTTCGACATCCATTCTCCTTAAGTGGACGCCACACGGCCCACACAACCGCCGTCCTCCGAGCGCCTCCGGGCCATCCCGTCACCCGTCCTCCGTGTGCTGCTGCATGCAGCGTGTCTTATAAAGGTACCACGTAATAAAAGCCGGCGTTCCTTTTCGCCCCAAGATCTCGCTAGCTTTCGTATCTCATCATGACCACTGGACTCGCCACAGGACGCTGCCTCCGCGCACCCCGCATCTTGCCATTCCATCTCTCCAAGACATCATCCGTCCCCCTCTCTCACCGTCAGCGTTGTCATCCGGTGCACACCCGGACAACAGCATCCGCACGAGGATTCGCGACATCGCCCAAGATGGCCTCCGAACAACCCAAGATCAAGCTCTATTGGTACTTTCATCCCACTATCTCGAAACTCCCATGAAATACACGCTAAACCGCCCAGGCTCAACGACTCCCGCGCCCAAAACACAGTCTGGCTCCTCGACGAGCTCAACCTAAAATACGAAGTCGAGGCCTTCCGCCGCTCGCCGACCCGCCAAGCGCCCCCGGAGCTCGCGGAGGTCCACCCGCTCGGCAAGGCGCC
>WIGM01001109.1:0-12974 GCA_014235935.1 Colletotrichum musicola
CGACACATCTGCGGGGCTTCCGCCAGCTTACGCTGCCGCGCGGTTGTGGGTGGTGATGATTGGAGGGCGATGCATGACATGGGACTGCCCCAGTTTCCTCTTTGGCGTGGTGAGTTGATTTGATTTCAATTCCGGGAAGAAGGTGTGTTTCTGTCTCTCACATCAGCAGGAATTCCATGTACGGGGTGGGGGTTCCGTTATACCTCGTGGTCATGAGTCGACTCAACTCTGCTCATATAGTCCGAAGCCAGCAGCGATGCCCTGGACATACTGCTCCGCTTGATCCCTCCCTACCCTCCACCGCGCCAAATCCCGAACGACATCCCATTCAACACTTTTCGCGCGGCACAGGTGCTTGAAGCATCCGAATATCCTGCCCCCAACGCCGGGTATACTCTCCGCAAACGACCCACCAAGAAAAACCCCCTTCTCCATCTGCCGAATCTCCGCCTCGCGGAACTTTTGTATGTACATCACCCGCGCGCGCTCCTGCCACGACACGTTCGGGTACAAATCATGCCAGGGATCTTCTCCAACCGTATCCCTGAGGTGGAACGGCTCGGGGAAATGGTTGACCTGCCAAGGTGCCGTCTGCGCGCGGCCCCAGCCCGTGATGGCCACAAAGTTCAGTTCCTCGTCGACCAGGATGTTGTGCGGGCTGAGGTCCATGTGGTGCAGCGAAAAAGCCCCGTAGGCCTCCCAGTCCTTGAAAAAACCTATCGACTGCACGATGTCGCGGAAGATCTGGGCGGCTAGTTTGCCCGGCGGGTCGAGCGTCGCGATGGCTTTGTCTGCGACGGCGGTGAAGTACTCGATCGAATCGGAGAGGGGGCCGGCAAGGTCGAGGTTGTCGAGGAGAGGATCGGCTGGTCTACCCCAGGCTGCCCTCCCTGCGGTTGAGACACCACATATTGAGGCGATTCGGGGGTACGTGATGGCTGCCAAGTCTTGTTGTACTTGGGTCCATTGGGCCAAGATGTGCTTTTGCTTCTCCTCCTGCGTCTTCGTTAGAAAGGGGCCTTTTGGCCAAGCCAAGGGGAATTGGAGCTTGTTTACAGACAGCAGGGTGAGGTCCGGGGCAACGTCCTGCAAAGTGTTGCCGTACAAGCCCTCAAGAAGCATGTACGCCGCCCCAACCTCGATCGCAAGCGGGGATCCAGGGCCCTCGTGGGCGTACACCCGAGGAACGAGAAAGTCGGGCATTTTCAACTTGACAAACTGCAAAGTGCTGGCCTCACAGGCCAGGGAGTAGGCCTGCTTTTCCGGGCTGCGCGCTGCAGGATCGTCCGGGTCATGCGGCATGGCGACTTTGGCGATGATCAGGGTGCCGTCCTCGGCGACGAGCTCGAAGCATACTGAGCATTGACCGACCGAGAACGGCAGGCTCATCGTGACATCTTGTCCTTTGATGTGTTGCGCATGTTCAACAAGCGCGGACTTGTTGATCGTCGTAATCGCCGTCTGCAGGCGCGCTCTTGTATCGTCGACCCTGCCATCGAGAGAGGTCCACCGCTTGCTGGGCAATTCCCTTCGACTTGGCATGTGTACACCTTCAAATGGAAGCCTAGGTCACTTTTTTTCTTTTTTTCGTCAACTGGACTTATCTTTCAGAAAGAGAAGTGGGAGGAAACAATAGGAAGTTGCGTCTGATGTCCAAGGCCGATGGGAAAGAGGGAGCAGATGACTGCTGCCTGCTCGAGCCCACATTCATCTCGGATTCCCCAGGACGGTCTTACGTAAGAGCCATAAATCCGTGATCAAGACTCAGCAGCTGATTCAAGCCGTTGTAGATGATTGAAGGTAAAATCGGCAATAATACGTCGACCCGTCGTCCATGTCGTGTTGTGTTTGGCTGTCGTATCAGCATCTGCATCATCGTTCACATTGGGCACCCCTGGACAGGATCGATATTTGGAAGGCACTCTCATGGACTTCATGTATTCGTCGTCGTCTCAACCACGATGATCAAGTAGAACCCGACCTCCATATCATCAGCCCTCCGTCCGAGTATCGATCCGTCCCTTCGTTCCCCAATCCCGTACCTCAGAGACGATATCCTCCATTCTTCCTTCCACTTCAAGCCTTGTCCTCAGCAGCCTTCTCCTCAACCTTTCCCGCCTCAGCAGCAGCAGGACCCCCCGCAATCTCTCCAATCTCCCCAATCCCCGGCGCAGTCCAGTCGCAGCTGCAGTAGCACCCCCGATTCAGGTCCTCGCAGTCGGTGTTGCGCCGGTCCCAGCCGAAGCGCCCGTCGTTCTTGCAGTAGTAGTTGTACGGTGCCCAGGTGCAGTACGAGCGCGTCGGGTAGCACGTGATGTAGCACGCGCGCTTTCCCAGGTCGCCCGCGCTCCGGGCTACGGGTAGGTCGTTGTTGGCGTCACCTGCGGCGAGGGCTGCTGCGGAGGCGGTTGCCGTGAGGGTCAGGATGGTGGCTGGGGATTGTTGTAAGACACTTCTCTCAAGGTTGAGGGAGGGAAAGGGGGAACGAACTGAGAAGCTTCATAGTGGCTGTTGTTCTTGCGAGTTGAGATTGGTCTTGATAAGCTTGTGGTTTTGGTTTTTGGCAAGTCAAGATGGATAGGCAGGCGTGGAGGAAGAGGAGAGGAAGTTTCACAACCTCTGCGAGACTGCCCTTTTGTAGTGTGTGGATTGAATACGGTGAATACGGAAGTCGCAGTATTCAACCGCTGAGGCGAGGAAACTTGCTTCACCGACCGCCTGGACCTCAGGTTTGCAAATGCCGATTCGAGGAGGAAGGAGCCAACCCCTTGGCGTCGACGATGGCGTTTCTGCGATATTTGTTTCCTGGCAGTTTGCAACTCTTGTTCCTTCCTCAGGTAGTGCAACTGACTACCTAGACTGACGACTTTGAAAAAGCTCGCGGAAAGGCTTGTGTGGCATTGTCTTCTGATCATGTGGTGATCCGAGAGAGTTGAATCGTGGTTGTTTCCCTTATTGTTTGTCTGTAGACCCGTCTCCTTGCATACCTACAGTTTACAACCGACGTTTGCGACGAGGACCAAGTCCGTCCCCTGTTCTTTAGCCCCGTCGACCCGGATTTCTTTCATGATGATAAGAGAAACTTCCAGAGATGGGTTTCACAGAGGGGGAAGGCTTGCAAACACGTCTACCGACAGGCATCTTGCTCTTGTTGCTTGCCTTTTTTTCTCCCTCTTTCTTTCTTCTCCTAACAGGGCCAAAACACCGATCAATCATGGCGGCCAAATGCCGAGGATGTCCGCCATTCTTGTTCTCATTGGTAAGATTATCTAGATACGTCAAATAATACAGATTGGTGACATAGCTCGAATACCGCTGTAGAATATTCAGCCGCTAGGTCCATGTTTGTTCTTTGCTCGGGGTTGTGCCCATAACCCCTGGCTTTCTATGTTTGCATATCTACGGGAGACGTGAATACCTGAAAAGCCAAGAATGAAGCTCGGGGGACGGCGACAGGCCGCCCGAGTAAGTTTCTCGACATCGTGAGGGGTGTCTGTTGGGTCAAAAAGAGCCGCTTCTACCCACGCCTGGTAGAGCTTCAGCATCAAAATTATGCGAATACAATTACACATTAAATACAGCCACCCACGTTTCTCAAAGGGCTTGCGTATTTCGATACCCCTCTCGCGGAGCTAGATCTTCTTCCACGGTATTTTTTGCAATATTACCGTCTCCAAGCGCAATAGGAATGGTGGTCCTTGAATCAGAAGCCGAACGATTTCATGCTCCCTTGTGCAATGCCATCACAGTTCCTTCTTCAAGTCGTGTTCCTGGGAAAACCATGTCAGCAAAAGTATTGCGAAGAGACGTTCGCTGGAAAGACACTCACAGGCTTGTGGCTCGTCTCGTAGTCGATGTGGACGTACGCCCTCTCCACGCCGGGCAGCTTCTCAATCTTGATCTGCAAGGCCTCGGCAACGTCGTGGGCAATCTCCAACCTCTCGTTGCGGTCCATGACGACGTCGATCTCGACGATGTAGCGCGGGCCGCTGTGGTACGCGCGGACGGTGTCAATCTGCTTGACTTCGGTCGAGTGGGTCGCGGCTGTCATCCTCCGAGGTCAGCCACAAAACTTCACAATCAGTCACTCGAAGGGGTCTCACCGATGTAAGTGATGAGCTGCAGAAACTCGGGCTCCGCAGAGACGCCGATCAGCAGCTGGAACTCCTCATAAGCAGTCCGCAGCCACAGGCCGGCGATCAGGAACGACAGGATGATGGCGCCCATGGGGTCGATCCACCACTTGATCTTGCTGCCGGCGGAGAAGGTGAGGATTCCGAAGCCGTTGATGAAGAGGTCGTTGCGGTGGTCGCGCCAGAGGATCTCGACCTGGGAGTAGATGTGCTTGATGGACCAGCCTGTTCGCGTTAGCACCGGTCGGGGTTCTTTCTCGGTGACAAGCGGACTTACAGTACAGCCAGAGCGAGACCTTGGTCCCAAAAGCAATGGCGACGGCAATGACGGACGGCAGGTGGAACTCGTTCGTTTCCTCTTCCGATCCCGCAGCCAGGTCCCGCGCCGACATGACAATCAGCACCAAACTGACGCTAAACATGACAAAACTGAATACAATGTTTCCCGCCGTCGAGATGCGCGCGCGGCCCGAGGGGTACTTCCTCGTGTCCACTTTCTTCACCGCCCGGTGCGAGAGCATCAGCATCAACCCCGACAGCGGATCAAACACCGAGTCCGCCATCGTGGTGAACAGCGACAGCGACCCGGAAGAAACGGCGGCGTACAGCTGCAGCGCCGCGAGGACCACGTTCGCAGCCAAGCTGCCCTTGACGGCGATCTGGTACTTGAGGTTGCTGTCGCCCTGGGCCTCGCGGGCCTCGCGCTCGTGCTCGTCGACGGACTTCAAGAGGGACCGGATCTTGTCGTTCTGGGCGCGGTAGAAGTCCTGGAGGCGGGCCTCGCGGGCGCCGCCGCGCGTGAAGCTGTGGTGGATGTAGCGCCTGCGGGTGCCTTCTCCGTTGGACCGGCTGCTGAGGAGGCCGATGTCATCCTCGCTCTTGAGGTGGCCGCCGAGGCCGTAGGGGTCGTGGATCTCGGAGGAGGAGAAGGAGCGGGATTCGGGGTCGTCGACGACGGGGGCGGAGGGGAGCTGGGAGAGGTCGATGCCCGTCGTCGTCGTTGTGGCGGTCGCCGAGCCCATTTTGCTTATTTTTGGCACCGATACGTCGATGAAAGAAATGAATTACCACCAAATGGTCGAGGTTGGTGCTTTGCAAGGTTGCGTTGCGATGATATCAAGAAACAGGGACGCGGGTGTGACGTGTGGAAGGTCGAGACGGCGGGGGAAGAAAAGGGCAACTCCAGTCGCGGGGAAGAAGACGCGTGGCAGGATTTGACGACGGGGAATCAGAGTGAGGGATATTTGACGCGAGCTGACGGCCGATCTTTCCAGGACCCCTGCTCTCAGCTCGGTCCGACTTGCCTCCTTCTCGAAGCGGTTTGGTCTGGCGAGCCGTTGGAGCCCACGTGTTGGCCTGTTCGGGTTGTTGATTGGCCGGGATGACAAGATGACGGTGTCGGTGTGTGTAACCCTTCCACTAGCTGAGTGACTTGCAACCGCTCGTGAGGGGTTGATATTGCAGTGAAGAGATTCAGCCTGGGTAGGGGCTCAGGACTTTCCATCATGTCTATCAAAGAGGTGAGGGAGTCACTGAACATATTTCACTTCCTAGTACTAGCAGCACCAGCACAAACACCACTCACGCACTTCCCTATAAGCTATAAAGCCAGGATATTCCCTCATGACTAAATAGCACTACAGAATAGTTATCGATTACAGTAATTTAGAGAATTTTTTCTTTTTTATTTTCAGAAGAGGCGACTTGTAGCTGCTCGAGGGCGGAGGCGGAAGCAAATGCTGTGTAGAACCGCATTTCCCCAACACCAACTGTCACCGGTCTCCACACAAGCTGTGATGAGCTCCGAGGAACATCACGATACATCACTTGCCGTGGTGCGAAGAGCATTGTCAGCAGCTGAGACTTGCAAGTGCTCGACGGGGGTTAAAGTTGCAGTGAAGCCCTGTCTGCAGCATTATGCTTATTGCTTCCTGGTGTAGCACAAACACCACCAACACACCTCCCCGCATCGGGCGGGTTGATCTCCTACAGCTAGTTGACTAGGTAGCAACGCAGTGTGTCGATTGCCGTGACCCGAAGTATTGACAAGGAACATGAGAAGAAGCTTCATCCGCGAGATTGGTGGAGGACGATAAGATGACGGCGTTCGTGTGTGTGGTCAATTTACACTAACTGCTCGTGGTGGGCTCAAAATGCAGTGCACCAAAGACTATCGCCGCTGCGGGTTGGTCTGTGCGTGCAACGCTTACACTCTAGTAGTAGCCAACTTACAACTGCTCGAGGTGGGGGAAGACTGCAGTGAACACTACAGCCTGCAAGGGCTGGTAAAGTGGATGCACGCCCAGCTGTTCGTTGACTGCTTGATCGGGCCATCGCGATCGCCTCGTTGGTACTTGGTGTCGTGCTCATCGCCTGGCTAAGGAGGCAGCCAACCCCATACTGCTGCTTCCCATTGGTATCAGCAGCACAGACTTCCCCGCAATAGCCGGGATGGTCTCCTACAGCGAGGTAGCATTACAGTGTACAAATTACAATGATCCGGGAAGTGCACTATTACTAAGGAACATTTTTTAAAAAAGAAAACGGCAAAAAGGCTTCAATCTTGAGATGGGAGGGGTCCGACGAGATGGCGGAGTCAGTAAGACGCCGGACTTGCAGCTCCTCGAAGGGGTTAAAATCGCAGTGAAAAAAAAGTTGATATTCGCCACCGTAGATGCCTTCGCCTCATCGGGACTTGTCCATCGACTTGGCGAGAGGCAGCCAACACGGGTGTTATTGCTCACTACTGTCAGCGGCACAAACACAAACACCGTTAGTACCCTGCCCCCGTATATGTACGCCGAGATAATCTCCTACAATCAGGTATCATCGAAGTGTATCGATTGCCGTGATCCGGGGAGCATTGCCAAGAAACATCAATAAAAGGCGTCCTTCGTAGGATTGGTGAGATAACAGAGTTGGTGTGTGTGTGTACAGTGGCTAACGAAAATTGTCAGATTCGAGGAGCCTCTTGTATGATTATGTAAGGCGGAGTGCTCTCAGCCGTGGTTTAGCCGTGACCAGGATCCGTACCCAAAAAAGGGATGAGAAGCTACGCGTAGAGCCCCAGACGGCCGGCACGCGTAGTAACACACGAACAATACACACAGCTAGACCCCAATTTAACAAAAATGGCTTCATCCTCAGCAACTCTCTCGTCTTTGTCCGCACGGACATTTTGACGTCTTGGCGCTTAGCACAGTAAGTACTTTTATCTTATCAATCCCGCTACAAACTATAAGCTACTCGGATTATGATAAGTATGGAGTTTTCTATGGATCGGGTTATGCAGGTCCATTTATACGTATTGCAGCGGGTCTCATAATTCTGAGCATAAAGCAAGTTATGAACGCAACTTGTACAAATATACGACGACCACCACCCATTTCACTATAGAGGTGTTGTTACGAGCGGGCCAGGGCAACCAACTGTGGCACAAAGCAAAAGCTTCGGTAATGATGCGCACCCATCATTATCCCCTGTTCTGCACTATATTGTAACGACTACAGGGACCAACTGTAGCGGTCGTAACAGGTGTCCCCAAAGCATCTCAAGCCTCAGCTCCTAATATTAAGCTACGCACGTTTCAGCCTTTCTTTCCAACTCTTCCACTTAGATCTCAGGCTATGATCAGTAGCCACGCGAGGCAGCGGAACCGACTCTTGCCTTGGAAGCTGTAATTTGTGAATCTGATCAGACAAGTGAGTATACCGTTCACTTTCAGAACCAAATACATCAGCGATACCCGTTCTAGCGCGATCATAGTGCTCGAGAGCTCTATCTACAGCACCAAGTTGCTCAAAGAGGCGGCCAATATTTTCCACGGCTTTGAGGGCAGGGACATATGTTCTCAGCGTATCTGGGTGTAACGCCTTCTCGTAGCCTTGGAGAGCCCGTTCGTACATGGCCTCAGCCTCTTTCAGTCGGCCTTGGTCTTTGTAGAGGCTGCCTAGATTGTTGACCGTGTCGAGTGTCGATGTGTGGTCTGGTCCCAGTGCCTTCTCCTTGCCTTGAAGAGCCCGTTCGTACATGGCCTCGGCCTCTTTGAGTCGGCCTTGGTCTTTGTAGAGAATGCCTAGATTGTTGACCGTGGAGAGTGTCGATGTATGGTCTGGCCCCAGTGCCTTCTCCTTGCCTTGAAGAGCCCGTTCGTACATGGCCTCGGCCTCTTTGAGTCGGCCCTGGTCTTTGTAGAGAATGCCTAGATTGTTGACCGTGTCGAGTGTTGATGTGTGGTCTAGCCCCAGTGCCTTCTCCTTGCCTTGAAGAGCCCGTTCGTACATGGCCTCGGCCTCTTTGAGTCGGCCCTGGTCGGAGTAGAGGTTGCCTAGATTGTTGACCGTGTCGAGTGTTGATGTGTGGTCTGGTCCCAGTGCCTTCTCCTTGCCTTGAAGAGCTCGTTCGTACATGGCCTCAGCCTCTTTGAGCCGGCCCTGGTCTGAGTAGAGAAGGCCTAGATTGTTGACCGTGGAGAGTGTCGATGTGTGGTCTGGCCCCAGTGCCTTCTCAGAGCCTTGAAGAGCCCGTTCGTACATGGCCTCAGCCTCTTTCAGTCGGCCTTGGTCTTTGTAGAGGCTGCCTAGATTGTTGACCGTGTCGAGTGTCGATGTGTGGTCTGGTCCCAGTGCCTTCTCAGAGCCTTGAAGAGCTCGTTCGTACATGGCCTCAGCCTCTTTGAGCCGGCCCTGGTCTGAGTAGAGAAGGCCTAAATTGTTGACCGTGGAGAGTGTCGATGTGTGGTCTGGCCCCAGTGCCTTCTCAGAGCCTTGAAGAGCCCGTTCGTACATGGCCTCGGCCTCTTTGAGTCGGCCTTGGTCTTTGTAGAGGCTGCCTAGATTGTTGACCGTGTCGAGTGTTGATGTGTGGTCTGGTCCCAGTGCCTTCTCCTTGCCTTGAAGAGCCCGTTCGTACATGGCCTCGGCCTCTTTGAGTCGGCCTTGGTCTTTGTAGAGAATGCCTAGATTGTTGACCGTGGAGAGTGTCGATGTATGGTCTGGCCCCAGTGCCTTCTCCTTGCCTTGAAGAGCCCGTTCGTACATGGCCTCGGCCTCTTTGAGTCGGCCCTGGCTGGAGTAGAGGTCGCCTAAACAGTGATAAGTCCATGCTTCTTCTTCCTTAGGCTCTACACCATCTTCAACCCATTCGACACATCGGTCCGCATGTTGTAAGAGTCGTCGCTGTACCACCCAGTACTCATGCTGTTCTTCATCTGGAACGTGCGACGCTACACAATTCATTGCTGCCCAAGCCATCTCCTCATCTACTGCCGTATTCAACACATGCATCATCCATGCGTGAACACATCCATGCACACTATATCCTCGGGAGTCTTTTCCCACCTCTTTTATAGGAGGGTCCGGCTCTACTAGTCCATGTTCACAGAGAATTCTCATCGTAGTGTTGAATACGAGCTCGTCTGCTGTCACGTCTTGTAGCCACGCCGGCCCCTCTGACCCTGCTTCTCGGAGAAGCTCGTACCATAGGTCCTCGTTGTCAAGATATGCCCACAGTTGCAGGAGCATGGCCGCGCCCATGCTTTGCTGCTGAATATGTCTGAATGAGACTCCCCACGTAGAATATAACGCTTGACTGTAACCTAATAGTTGTGGACTTTCTTTCTGCAAGCGCAGCCATGATTCCCTATATAATCGGAGATATTCAGCACAGGTCGTCGTCACTTGGCTCAGGTAGGCTCCGGCTGTTGAGAGGGCAAGCGGAAGTCCGTCGAGCTGACGTGCAAGCATCTCGGCATCAGGATCTATTTCATCATTTAGTCCTATCCATCCTCTTATTTTTAGCAACTTACCCTGGCGGAAATAATCACGGGCGGATGTTGATGCTAGTATTTCTAAGCTGTCATTGATGTCCCCCAGCTTGCTTAGCCGAATCAACTTCCCGATTTTTACTGTCACAGAACGGGTTGTGATGATGATGGCGCCATGGTCGGTTTCGGGGAGGTATGCGCGGATATCGTACGCCTTTGAACCTGCTGCTTCGGGTTGTGTCTTGCCGGGATCAGACCCGCTCTCTTCCGTAACCCGTCTCACACTTTTTTCAGTTCTGTCGCGACCATCAAACCTGACATCGTCATAATTATCATAAACAACAAGCCAACGGTCATTCCTCGGTTCGCTTAGCCAGGATTTGACTGACTCTACTGTCTCATCCAGGTCCTGGTTTGCCATTGCATTTTTGATATACACCACCGACTGGTGTTCGCGTAGGATTCGCTGAGCCGCTCGTTGGAAGCTCTCCTTCAGCGACATCTCATCTCTTGCATTCATCCAAATCGTGGCCGAGTAGTCGGCACGGTGCCGCTTGATATAGGCTATCGTCAGTTGAGTCTTCCCCATACCTCCCAGGCCGTGCAGGACGGCTGTGCGCCGCTCGCCGTTCCATTTCAGCACTTCATGCATGCGTCGGAGTTCATCACCTCTAGCAACGAAGCGATTCACACCGGTGACTTCCGATGTGCTAGGGACAAGGGTGAATGAGGCAACAGCTGATTCAATCACACTGCCATCTTGTAAGACAACTATATTAGCATATGGGTACTAATGTTTAGGCTTCTCAACTCGAAATCTCCATCAACCACATATCCGATTTCAAGCATAACTGCCCTGTAACGCGGCTAAGCGCGCCTGCAGTCCGACGTCGACCGAAGATTCCGAACCAACCGGAGTAGGAATAGCATTCAACTCACTGTTCTTCAGCGCTTTCTTGTACATGTCCTTGATATTGCTTCGTACACGCTTGAGGTTGTCTTGGTCTGATTCAGCTGCACCAAACTTGCACACCGTGCTGTGGTCGGCATCCAGCCTAACAACATTCTCGCGATCGCCTGGCATGCCCAACCGGGCGCTCTCCCTTGGGACAACCTAAGGGAAAGCGTGAGCTTGAGGTAGACATAAGCAGAAAGCACTTACATTATCAAAGCCTCCCCAGAAAGAGACAATGTTGTACTTCAAGAGCTGATGCCTCCAATGCTCATGCATGATGTCCGAAAAAATGCTCCCCTCCTTCAAGGTCTCCAACACATCATCGCCTTTCTGGAATCCCGTGGTCGTGGCAATCTTGGCAGCCAGACTTCCAAGGCTCACCAACTTCCAGTCGCCGCCATTGTGGGGCGTTGCGAAGAAAGCTAGCCCGCTGGTGGCGTCCATGATAGACTTGTAGTTGGGATTGTTGTGTGCGTTGATAAGTGCTTGCTTGATCAACAGCCCGCCCATGCTGTGTCCCAAGAAGAGTATTGGTCTGGACTCAGCATCTTCCCGCTCCAACCGTATGTCCTCAAGAAGGTCGTTGGCCTTGTCGATGAAGGTGCTTCGATCCTTCCCGTACACGGCGGTGGCGTTGTATTGGTAGAGGAAAATCCTCGAGTCGGGAACATAGGTGGGAAGGTCATCGCGGAGCCAGAGACGTCCGGCCGGTCCTGATGGGGTTCGCCAAGTGTCCCACGCATGATCGGCATCGTTCTTGGATCGGGGATTCAGGCCGTGCACGGCGATGATGCTGCGCCAGTCAGCCACGTTGAGACAGAAGGCCATTCAACATACTCGATCTTTACCGCCCCATCATCGGCGTTCTCTGGATCAGGTGAAAGTTGGCGTAGCGGCTGGGAAAGAACGTCAACTAAAAGCTGTGGTTGTGGATGGTTCTCCTTACCATTTTATTTGTCGCGATCGTTATTTCGCGTCAACTGGTGCTTTTGCTGCTTGCTCTGAGGTTTGGGAGAAAGGAAAGAATGACCTGAAGTCGCAGAGCTTACGGAAATGAGGGGTTGGGTCGTAAGCGCCAGCCTTGTGCGGCTGAGCATCGCGTCCCTAGCGAATCACGGTGGGAAAAGCTGCCAAGTCCTCCGGCATGTCAGTATGGACTGTTGGATGCACCCGTATTGCTCTCTGATACGACCGGATCGGAGAGAAAAGCCATGAAGACAAGTTGTAGGCTGAGCTGCCCGGAAATGCGTTTCTTCTTTCAATGTTGCAACGATGACGTTCAATGAATTCGAATCAGGGGTTTACAAGCTTGGACGGAACCATGGTTGACATGGGTCCACATTAGTTTATTCTTAATAGTTCGCTAAGCACCATTATGTTCCCTACTAAAATAGGACCTATAGAGCGGAAGAGACATGGAACATTCCAGAAGTCCGCCCACCGTCCGCCATTGGGGTCCTCGTCCCAGCATCTTCCTTCCGCTACTCCTAACATCGGCAATAACGCTCACGATGGCGCCTAATCTTGTAATTTCACAGCACATTTTCCAGCTTTCTGCTTAGAATCTTTTGGACTTGATCCTTGAGTTGCCTTTCCCAGAAGGTCCGTAGGAGAACAGTGATGTTATGCTCTGAGTCTTTGGTGACTGTTCTGTTGTTGGCTGTCAATTTCCACTTAAGAACATACGGCACATGAGTTACCTGTAGCTCGTTATGGTCAATGTTGTCGAGTTTGGACGACTGCACGCCGTTAACACTCGCTGGTCTCTGGGAATCTGAGATGTCGTTTATATTAGTTTCGTCAAAGTCGAATGATAAGAGACTCTGGGTCGACCCTGCCGTGTGTTGGCCCCCAAAGATGTCGACGAGTGATCCTGAAGGTGGCGATATGGTAATGGAGAGAAGGAGTCCGGATGGCCTGGAGGCAAACGCCTTGATGTAGTGCAGCCTAGGATGTAAAGTACTGAAGGAGGCCATCTGAAATCACTTTTTGTCATAGTGCGAGGTCTAGAAACGAGAAATACTATTTAATGATCCGAAATTAGCTAACGTGGTTGATAAGCGAGCTGCCCAGACAAGCGAGCTGCCCAGGCCTTATCACACTTTAAAGACATTTTTTTGAC
>WIGM01001110.1:0-12968 GCA_014235935.1 Colletotrichum musicola
AGCCGGTCGCGGCCCGCCAAACCCTACTTGTCCTCTGCCCGCTTTAGCCGGCTTGAAGAGAGACCCCCGCGAGCGACGACCGCGCCGTTCCTGGGAGGAAGCATATACGCACCCACCTCCTTTGCGACGACCGCCAGCACGAGCCGGGCCTCGCTTTTTTCGGCCCCGAACGACCCGGGACCCAGCACACAGGAAACTATACCTGCTTCAACAGACGAAGAGAGTTTGCGACGGTTGAAGCCCGGCAAGGAGCCCAGTTCTTCGCAATCCCAAGACCTCTTTCCCATATCGTCCGGACATATCAAGGCCTTCGATATTTCTTTTAGGGAGCACGAAGCAGACACATCCCCGAGGCTCATCACTCAACCCCCCGGCCCCAGACCGACCCCAGCCCCTAGTTCCCCTGGTCTAGCAACAGTGTACTCGGAAATATCGGGCCTCGATGATTCGTCGCTCTATCAGTCTGTTACTCGTCTCAGTCGATCTCCGCCAGTTGACCTCGAGTCGCGACTAGACGCTACCTGGCGTGAGTCTGCCTCTTCCTTTTCTTCCTGCAGCACGCTCCTTCGTCTTAAAATACCTTTGCCACCTTTGTTTCGCGTATGTTAAATAGACGATAGCTAGATTTCCTGCTTGGCTCAACGGGGCCCCTTTCGCTATCGCATGGGACGTTACTCGTATCGCTCTTCACTGTGGCGTCGATCCCGGCGAGATTGAATTGTCCTATCAGCCTGACTGGCACAACTACCCTAACCTGCGGAAGTGCCTCTTTGAGCATCCCCTTTTTGCCCAAAAGTCCTTCCCCGAGAGGTCCAACGCAGACGCGTGGACTGCGGCATTGGCCGGCTTCAAGTCTCCACGAGGACAGAGCGTCGTATTCGCCGCCTCTCTCGAACAGAGTAAAACCAGCAAGTCAGGCCCTATCTTTGCCCTCACTATGCAGCCGGTTGCTCTGGACCAGGGGTGTCGCCTGCACCGGAAATTCGGGTCTGATCGTTTCTTGGAGATCCTGATGCCGTCGCCAAACTGCTGGGAGGAGCCCATCAAGGCCCCGGAGAAGATGGAGCAAGTCACTCGCTGGCTGTCCACGAGGCTGCATTACCTGGTTGGTAGGCAGTGGCGGGCATTTTATGCCAGGGATGCCGGGCACAAGACGCCGCCGAAGACTGTTGCCTTGGGGCCGGATCCCAAGCCGGTTTACCGGGAGAGAATCAGTCTCTTCGCGGAGCATGGTAATAACTTCTTGGCTTCCATCGCGAACCCCAAGGCGACCCTAGACATCCCCGGGGACATTAGAGCCAAATTAGAAGTGCGGCACATGGTCGATTGGCTTCTTCAGTTGGACGATAACGAAGATCAGCCATTCCTCAAACTTTTCGCCCGAATCCAGCTGGGTCTCAGCAAAACCACTCCGGTAGTCGTACTCAACCACGACCAAATACGTCACCGCACGCAGGACATACTCTCGTCAGAGTGCAAGGTCATGAACGACGGCATTGGCGTAATGTCGCGATCGCTCGCGCGCAAGATCAAAGACGTTCTCGGCCTGTCAGATGTTCCATCCGCCATCCAAGGACGGTTGGGCCCTGCCAAAGGCATGTGGATCACTGATGGACAGGGCGACGACACAGGCGATTTTTGGATCGAGACGTGGCC
Source organism: Colletotrichum musicola (assembly GCA_014235935.1). Classification (NCBI taxonomy): domain Eukaryota; kingdom Fungi; phylum Ascomycota; class Sordariomycetes; order Glomerellales; family Glomerellaceae; genus Colletotrichum; species Colletotrichum musicola. Next base: position 1,657 of record WIGM01001110.1, read on the forward strand.
CTCCCAGCGAAAGTGGCGCTGCGACTTCAAGGACTCGCTACACCGCACACTCGAGGTCCGCAGCCATGCCGCGGAGCCACGATCCGCTAGTCTCAACATCCAGTTTCTGCCCGTTCTTGAGGATCGTGCCAAGGACAAAGTTGCGATGCGAAAGGCTATCGTTGATAGTCTGATTGACGAGCTGAATCGTGAGCTCGAAGAGCAGACAAACGCAATGCAGCACACCATCTCGCTCCGGCAATGGGTCAATCAAAACTCCTTGCCACGGAGGTGCCGCCTAGCTAACAGTCGGGTTCCTTTCCTTGGCGGTCTCCCTGAATCAACCGAGGAGACAATAAACTATCTTCTGGACGGCGGATTTGACCCGAATAGCCAGAAGTACCTTCAGGAATTAGTCTGGAACCAGCGGAGGACTAAATGCGAGAACCTCAAGAAAAAGATGAACATCAAGATACCCAGGTCGGCATACCTCTACATGGTTGTCGATTTCTGGGGTATCTTGGAGCAGGACGAGATTCATGTTTGCTTTTCGTCCAAGTTCCAAACCGAGTCCTTCTCTGATTCCATGCTCCACGGATTCGATGTCCTGGTTGCCAGGTCTCCAGCTCATTTCGTGAGCGACGTGCAGAAAGTCAAAGCCGTGTTCAAGCCGGAGCTGCACGCGCTCAAGGATGTCATCGTGTTCTCATCCAAAGGGCGCGTGCCTCTAGCAGACAAGCTTTCGGGCGGCGACTATGACGGCGACAAGGCCTGGGTGTGCTGGGAGCCAAGGATCGTGTCCAACTTTGTCAATGCCGAGGTCCCGCCCAGCCCGGACCTGTCGGATTATCTGAAGAAGGACAAGACAACGTACGGAGAGTTGGTGCAGCAGCATGGCAAGGCCGCGGCTGTTTCCGACATGGTTACCAACAGCATCGCGTTTAGCATGCGTCCTAGTTTCTTGAGTATTGCAAAGAACTTCAAGGAGCGGCTCTGCTACTGGAGGAACGATGTCAATACGCAGTACGCACTGTACCTGAGCACACTCCTCGGCAACCTTGTCGACCAAGCCAAGCAGGGGTTCGAGTTTACTGCGGATGACTGGAAGAGATTTCGGCGGGAAGTGCTCGACAGCCACAAGTTCCGGGACCTCGATGAGCCGGCCTACAAGAAAGAAAGCTGGCCTGGAGGAAAACCGTTGCACATCATCGATTATCTATCTGAAGTTTGATGTGGCTAAGCCGACAATCGACAAGGAGCTGGAAAAGTTCCACCGAGCAATAAACTCAAGGCTAGACAAGTCCAGACACGGGCTGAGGTCCTTCCAACTGAGCAGAGACAATGAGGAAGAGCAGACTGCCGAGTATTGGGATACCGATCTCGTCAAGCCTTTCCAGGAATTTGAGAAGCTAGCTCAAGAAAACCCGCAGGCCAAGAGAGTTCTCCGAAACCTCATCAAGGACCTCGAGGCGCTGGAAAAGCAGTGGACCACGACGGTGGGTGTGGTCAAGGACAAAGATGACCTGCCCCGCCGCATGCTCGAGGTTTACGAACAGTGGTGCGCCATCGAGCCACGAGCAGACGGCGAGCTGGACCCCCTCCTTCAAGCTTATCTGATCCAGCCGTACGCCTGCGATGATCGCACTACATGGGCCCTGATCCGCGCAAGTGCTCTTTTCAAGTCCTACTACAACCGCAAGACCGCGTTCGCCTGGCGCATGGCGGGCATACAACTACAGCTGATCAAGGTCATGACGACCGGCACTCGCGACAATATTCCGGTTTCGGTGGTGTCGAATCTGTACGCAGCTTTGAAGCCGGACGCCAGGTTCATCTCGCACGCTGTGTCCAAGATGAAAGAGGACGGCTCCGAGTACCCAGGACTCGACTCGGATGGAGACGACAGCGCGGGCGAGGAATAGTTTCGCCCACCACACACCCCCTATGTCTTTTCACAAACCAGGGAGACGGATGTCTGTCCTGGTGGCGGGCTCACCGCACGCTCAAAAGGGCACGCCCTCTTGAGCGAAGCCGGTTGAGTGTCCGCCAACCACTGGTGCGATCGTTGAGCGCGTTGTTAGATGGATACCCTTTGGCGCCCGGCGATGTGTTTTTCTGTGTTATATCCGCGTTCTTAGGGTACGTATGTTTCTGGATCCCAATAGAAAGCGACCGAACTTCTTGACGTGGGTGGTGCCGTCGTTGAGGTGTTTTGAGTTCCGAGGGCGTCGTCGTACGAAAAATCAAAACCGCCAACCGAGTGACATGGTTTTGTCAACACGCGGAAATGGCTCAACAACCCACCTAACACCACGCACGGAGATCCGCTTTGGTGGTGGTGTTGTCAATTTCTGATGTGACTTCCAAACCTTGACAAATGTTAACAATTCTCAGGAAAAATATAAAATACCAGGCCCTCTCGCTGTTTCTCCCTTTCCCATCCTTTCCAGTCTTTTCCCCCTGTTTCCCTCTCGGTCACTTCATTGACCACCCCCTTAATTACGCATGATTCCGTCTCATCAACTTCCTCCTTCTTTGTATCGCAGGTTAAGCAGGTTAAACAATCGACCAGAAAGAGACCACCACCACCACCAGGCGACGATGGCGTCGAACAACACCGATGCCGGCTTCGGGGCCAACGGCCGTTATTACTCTGGCAATTCTTTCAACGCGAACTCGGAGTCCTCGTCACCCCGCATGTCTTCCGACCTGTACCGCGTGCGGACGCTATTGTTCGAGAACCCCCCTCCCCCTCCCAGAATTTCCCCGGCGGAGCTGCATCGCCCGACTCTCACGGTCTCCCCGGCCCATCCGTATTACGAGACTCCGCCGTCTCCCCTGGCTGCTCAGCCGTCTGCCCCGGCTCAGCTGTACCGCCCGACTCCCATGGTCTCCCCGGCTCAGCTGCACTACGAGACCGCGCTGCATCTCGAGACTCCGCCGGTTGCCCGGCCGTCTCCCCCGGCTCCGCTGTCCCCCCTCCCGCCGATGCCCCGCACGTACAACCCGATGAAGGCCAAGCCCCTGGAGTCGGAGCGCGAGCCCGACGATTTCGAGGCGTTCAAGCTGCCCCCCTGCGAGTTCCCCGACGAGCCCATCGGGGAGCTGAGCTGGGACATGAGGCCGCGCCGGGAGAGGCCGCCGTACTGCTGGAATAACCCGCTGTCTGGTTTTGACGCCCTTGGTATTGCTTCGGATGCACTTGGAGCGCCTTCGTCGTCGTCGTCGTCTGTCTCGAGTGTCAAGGGCAGTTTCGCTACCGCTGAGCCTGAGAGCGCGAAGACCGGCGAGGAGCGAGGAGCGGCCAAGACGCAGGCTGAGGCTGTGCGCGAGAGCTTCTTGGCGGTGAAGCCCATGCCTGAGTTTGCGCTCGACAGGTTTCTCAATTCTGAGAACGAGACTGAGTCCAAGGTGAACTTGGTCGACTTTCGGGCCGAGCCTGAGCCTAAGGGCAAGGGCAAGGAGAAGGCCATCACGCCACCGGATTACCCCTGGACGTGGAAGGTCCCTGGGCCGCAGGTGGCCCCGGCCGCCCCGTCTCGTGGGCCCGATGCCGAACAGAAGCAGCCCGAGGCGGACTCCGGTGGCAAGGCGGAGGGCTCTGCCACCCCGTGCGAACGGCCGGAGGACAACACCGAGAAGAAGAAGTTGAATATCCGCTGGGCTCTCTTATCGCAGCGCAGGGCCGCGCAGAAGGCTCGGGATGCGACGGCTGCGAAGACCCTTGCTGCGCCTGCCGTGGACAGGCCTGCTCCGCTGGTTGCAAACGGCAGCAGTTACGCCAAGAAGGTGGAGGCGTTGTCTGACCTGCGTACGAAGAAGGCCGAAAAGCGCAATATGGAGAAGGCCAAGGGTATGGACGACGTCAAGAGCAACGACGACATTAAGGGCAAGGCCAAGCAGAACGACCTCGCGTCCCGGTTCGGCGTGGCTGAGATCCCTCCCTTCCGCGGCAAGAAGGACGTCGAGAGCAAGGGCAAGGCGAAGGAGGATCTGTCCCTCGAGCAGATCGACGCCGAGCTTGATGTCATGGACAAGCGTGCCCCCGCCGTACAGGAGGACAAGGGCAAGGGCAAAGAGGAGGATAAGGTTCCTCGGCGTCCCACTCCTTCGCCGGTCGAGCAAGATTTCATGATCATGCGGATGTTGGAATGTAACATGTTCTTGAAACAGGCTGCAAACTTGAGACACGGCATAAACGATAGCATGGACGACGAGACAAAGAAGAGGATTTCCGACGAGGCGAAGAAATGGGTCGACAAAGCGAGCAATCACACGATCGACTACAGGGACTACATGGAGGAGGAGAAGAACAAGGCCCAGTTGAAGAAGTCAGAGACGGAGAGGGCCACGTTGGAGGAAACCGTGAAGCAGCAGGCCGTGGAGAAGAGCAAGACTAGGGAACCCGGTTTTGACCAGTCCCCGGCCGGGTCTGCGCGTCTCCCGAATGGGCCGATGATCGAGGGCAGCTGCAAGGACAAGAAGAAGGACGACATGTATCGCGCGATGTTTGAGGCAGATGCTCGTGAGGAGAGGATGCGGCTCGAGAGGATGCGCAAGGAATCGGATGAAGAAGAAATGGAGCGCATGGTGCGTGAGATGGAAGAAGAAGATGCTCGTCGCGAGAGGGAGCTGCTCGAGAGTAAGAGAAAGAGCAAGGGCAAGGGCAAGGAGGAGAACCGTCCGTTCCTGGCTTCCACGCCTGTTTCGAGCGCAAAGGACTCCAAGCACCAGAAGGATCTGAAGACCGAGAAGCGGTCCGTTGCCGCTGCCGCTGTCGCCGGTCCCTCCGGTGCCTCCGCCGCTGCGTCCGGACCTCGTTCTGCGACTGCCTCGGCCTCCACCTCCACCCCTACTTCCGCCTCTACCTCTTCCCAGACTACCTCCTCCGCGTCCGCCTCAGCCGACGCCGCCACCAACACCGAGCAGAAGAGCCGGGTCGCCGACGCCGTCGGCAAGTCGTCCGAGATGTCCGAGTGCTTTGAAGCGATGCGGAACACGCAGGATCGTCTGATGGCGCAGATCGTGCAGCTTGACGACCGCATGAAGAAGGACACGAGCGACATCAACGCCAGACTCGCGGAGCTGGAACTGAGAAAGGCCAATACGAAGGATACGCTCCAGGTACCGGAGAACATGGGACCGGGGACCTTCATACCCTGGGACCAGTGGCAGAGCATGACCTCATTGCAGCGACGGGAATTTGTGCAGCGGTGGGTTCCCTGCCCGCCGGGAGAGACGCCTCGCCCCGTGACATACCAAGCCAGACCGGCGAGGGCAGAACGATCGTGGGCATCGGCGAAGAAGGAGACGACAAGCCCGGCGCCCCCGCCGTCCCCGGCTCTTGGGTACGGCCGCGGATCTCCGGCTGGTCCGCGTGGCCCCGAGTACAGCTGGGGGTCTGCCGCAACCTCGAATTCTCCCGCCAACAATGCCTACGCCCACTACGACAGTCCGGGCCTCCCCCTGTCGCAGAACCCGAGAGGCTACATCATGTTTGGAGACCACAATCCGCAGGTGCCCCCTGGCTATGCGAGGTGGGGGGCTCCTCACGTCCCGGCGGCTTCTGTGCCCCCTTCGTACCCGGTGCCCGGCCAGCTTCCCCCTCGCCGTTTCCAGTATCCGGACACGCCGCGGCCTTTGCCCCGCCCCACGAATCCCGTGCACCCTGCCCGGAGCCGCGGCCGCGGCCAGAGCCCTGCGACGCCCCCCTGGATGCGTCCCGGAAACTACCAACCAACTTCCCACCCCCGGCCTGTCGTAAGGCTCCCGCCTCCGTACGTGAAGCCGGAGAATGCGAGTATGGGCCCCGACGAGGACTTTCGGGACGCCTCGGTGGACGATCTCGCCGCGAAGCTCGGCAAGTGCACCCTCACGTCGTCTGCCGACACGCCCCAGACGACGCAGGCCGGCAGCAGCGCCGAGAAGGAAGATGCCGCGGAAAAGGCCCTGACGTGGCGCGAAAGAATCGAACGTGAGGCGCTCGAGGCAAACACTCGAATGATCTCTCAGGAGGCTGTCAAGACCAAGGAGAAGCACCGCGGCGACGCGCCCGCTTCGAAGGAGGCGGCCGCGCCCGTCGAAAAGACGGATGCCGACGAGAAGTCCCGGCCCACCGAGCCATCCGGCGCGTTGGCGGAGTTTATAAAGCGTGCCATCAAGTGCGCCGAGAGCGAGAAGGCGATGATGGAAAAGATGAAGACCGGGGCCTACGGTAAGGAGTCTGCTTCCTCCCCGGTGGATGATGAGCCTGACGTTGACGAGTCTCTAGCGAAACACTTGCGTATGGCCAACGCCGAGAATCGCCTCGTCAAGCCCGAGGTCGAGATCAAGGTCGAGGTCGAGCCCGAAGCCGAGGTCAAGGTCAAGCCCGAGAGTGATGAGTGCTGCGAGGGCTGTGAGGATGAGTACTGTGAGGACTGTGAGGATGAGGAGTATGAGGAAGAGATCGAACCCAAGATCGAGGAGGCGATCGAACCCTTTGAGGAGGAGATCCGACGCAGGCTTGAGGTGGAGACTCCCGAGGTGGAGGCTTCCGAGGTCGAGGAAGAGATCGAGTCTGATATCGTGAAAGTGGACATGTCTTGCGATTCCGAATCGAGCGATTCCGAGTCGGAATACCTCTTCGTCTGAGGTAGACCGAACCTCAATCAGCTGAGATTGGTCTCGTTCAGCATCTGTCAATTCCACCGCGATCTCGCAGGAGAGAAAGGGACCGGGCCTCAGCTCTTGCAGCCCGGCCCCCTCCGCAAGATGCACCAGACGGCCGTGCTATACAGAGTGGCCATTTGTTTTTCGGGTATCCTGGCGGCCGTAACTTGCTTTTGTTTGTTGTATTTGCGATTGGGTTATTTAGAATGGTAGCTAGGTTGATGGGTCTCCTCACTGCCATTTCTCAACCCCTTTAAAAAGAAATCCCATGTCCCACGTGTTGAGAAGGGTGGTTAAAAGCCCAGATTTCTCTATGTAGTCGCGGGAGGGAGGATCTCGTGTGGCCATGAAAAGTTGTTTATTGTGCTGTTTTTGTACTAATTTTCTACCTTTTCGCGTGTTTTTCTTAGTTTTGTCTCGTTTCTTGTTTGCGAAACGCGTGACGATGGATGCTCGGAGCATCAGACTCTTCGAGTCAATGACAGCCATGGCAGCTGGAACCTAGTAAGAGAAAAAGAACCCTAGAACCACCGTTAACGCCAATGTTTCCCCTTTCCTTCAAATTCCTTCGGTATGACCGATATGAAAAGCCTTAACCAGCGACGAACGCTTCATGTTTTCCCATCACGCCGACTTGGAAGGGTCTTGGAAGAAGATGACCTGCACAGTAACATCGTCGCGCACGTTCCGCGCGAGAGGCGGGTACGCCAGCGCGGCGCCGGTGAAGAGAGTGCGGCGGTTGCCGCCGAGGGCGTTCTTGACCAGGTGCACGGCCGCGTTGTCCAGGTCCTCGACGACGAAGTGTTCCGGCGTGGCGGCCCAGTTGGCCCAGCCCTTGCTCATGTCAAAGCTGCTCGGCTTTCCGGGGCTGGCAGCGAGCTTGTCGTCGGGCGTCTTCTTGCCGGCTCTGCGGGCTGCGATCCAGCGCGAGACGCACTCCACCGCGTGCTCCGACGATATGTGGTCCCAGAGGCCGTCCGACGCGAGGATGACGAAGTCGCCGGCGTTGACCGCGGTGGTGGTCACGACGGGGGCGGCGGTCATGTAGGGCGGCGTGGAGGCCTTGGGGCGCGGGCCGGTGCCCCAGAAGTTGTCGCGGGCGAGGCGGATGAGGTCGGCGTCCCACTTCCAGCGGTGGTCGCCGAAGGCGCGGGTGACGGCGATGCCGAAGAGGCGGCCGGACTTGGGGTCGATCATGTCGGCCTCCTCGCCCGGGTGCTCGCGCGCGAGGCGGTCGAACTCGGACTTGTTGTGGCCGTTTTGGTCCTTGGAGAGGTCGCGGGTGGCGTAAGCAGCAGTGCCAGAGAATGACGCGGAGCCGAGGACGGCGCGGGAGTCGCCGGTGCAGGCGACGCGGAGGATCGAGGTGGACGGGTCGAAGATGGAGAGCAGGGCGCAGGAGCCGGCGATGGCGGGGGCGATGGCGGCGGTGACGCGGGAGTCGCCTGGCTCGGTGGTGCCGACGGCGAGGCCGTCAACGGCCCGCTTTGCGTTGGCGGAGATGATGTCGTCGAGGTCGGTGAAGGCCTTAACGATGGTGGCGTCGACGGAGGAGTCTGGAGACGAGGCCGGGAGACGGGCAATGGCGGATGAGACGGCGGGGATGAGGGCCTTTTTGAGGAGGACCGAGGTCGCCCAGCCACTAGATTCGTGATGTTAGTGAGAGCTGGTCGTATGAGAGGGTGTGAGATGGGGGGTTCAAGACTCACGCGTGACCGTCGTAGACGCCGTTGAAGAGGGTCTCGGACTTGCCCACGCCCGGAGCCAAGGAGTAGGTCATCATGTCCTCGACGGGGTAGTTGCTCGACACTCGGGCGGCGTGAACGTGGGTGTTCTTGCCGCTGGCGGTGAAGGAGCCAATGAAGACGTCTTCACGGATCTTCTCGTCGGCCTTCTGGAAGTTGCCGGCATCGACGGGCGTCTGGGCGAGGTCGTCGAGGTCGACAGGATCGGATCCGAGACGGGGGATCTTGCCGTCGGAGCCGCGGTCGCGGCCCAGCGAGGACAGGCCCCATCCGGCGGCCGCCGAGACCGCAAAGGCACAGACGAGCAGAGGCGTGCGGGAGGCGGGCTTGCTGGAAGGAGACGCGGACGGGCCGGTGGAGGAGGGACGCGTCCAGCGCGGTGCGGTGCGGAGGGCAGTGGGCTTCGAGGTGAGACCGGATCCGAAGCCGAGGCGGGCGCCCGCGTTGGGGCGGCGTGCCGCGCGCTGCAGCATCATCTGGGGCAGTCCAAGCAGAGAAGAGGAGAAATCGGTGGTAGGATTGGGTGGGATCTTCCTCCCTTGGCGACTTGGCAACGGCGTTTGGTGGTTGTTGGTGCCACGCTGTTGGGGATGATGTGGATGTGAGGATGGATGGATGAGAGAGGGAGGGTGTGCATGAGATTTTTTTGCAAGGGTTTTCTCTGATTTTAATTTAAGGAAGGAACGAAAAATAAAAAGAAAAAGATTTTAAGATGAGATGGTAAGCTCTAGCCTCCAAAGGAAACCCCCTCTCCTTTCCACGACCGCTTGTGTTTGTCTCACTTGACCGGGGGAGAAGAGTCGTGCCTCTCACTCTCACTCTCACTAACTCTCAACCGGGGGGCTCTCTGAGGTGAGATTTCGTGGCAGGTGATCGCGTGCTGATGCAGCCACCCAATTCCCGCCCCTGGCACAGGGCACCAGAGCGTGGGGACCCACGGGACTAAACGTGTCAGCAAGGTTACTCGGCGTGCCCAGCCCGGCCTCAGTGGGACTCGGACTCGGGATAGTGAGAGGCAGGGCAAGGAGGACCTCCTGTAAATAGCCTAGTTTGTTGAGTTGATGCTGGCATGCAGCTTGGAGATAGGGCAGTGACTCACCAGGAGAGATACAGTGATCTGAGGGAGTACAGTGTTTTAGAACATTACTTGTGATACTGGAGGACGGGTTGGGTGCTTGGTGCAACAAAAGCAGTGTCATACTGCGGGGGAAATGTTAAGTGACTAGGCTTATGCAGGATTCTTTGTTTCTGTAATCAACAAATGAAAGAGGGCTCTTGGCCTTCACTTGAGGCTTGTCTTTTTACCATAAGCTTCTCACTACTCACCCCTCACCAACTGTAATGAGGGGGTAGAAAAGGTAAGCTTACCCAACAAGGACAATAGAAGTTAGAGGTAGTCTGTAATTAAGCCAACCCCAGAAAATCATCTAGTTATTGCTTCAGAAAAAACTCCCTGTATAATATATCAGCAATTGCCATTTCACGTCGAGCTCTCATGTTTGTTCCATACCTCCAGTGAGCATTGAGTAGAGCCCCACCTTTCTCTCACCAGCCATTCCATCAAACTCAGTCAGACTTGGGCGACAGCTTATCTCATCTTTACCTTGCGATATTTCATCATGTTTACCCAACTCTAGCTTGGTGAGATGGATCAGACAAGCAGGAAGCAGCCCCTGGCTGCCTTTCATGCCAGGACTTCCTTCGTACTCATATAACCGCCACCCTCACCCTCATACGGTTCCCATCCACCTCCGCGCTTTGTCCTGAATGACCTCTCGCGTCGGAGCCTGCGCCGCGCCCCTCGGCACGATGCCGTCGCTCTGCGTACTAACCAGAAACTTCCCGATCCCAATGCCGTTGTTGGACCGCTTGCCAAAGTAGCTCCTCAGCTTCCGCTTCTCCGCCGAGTTGAACCCCTCATCCGTCGCGTTCAGGTACACCAGCGCCATGCCAATCGGCAGCGGCGCCGACTGCACCCCGAACGTCCCCGCCGACGGATGGAACAGCACGTCGACGATGTCGGCGATCTTGGTGCAGTATGGCCGCGGGTTCGTATGTTCCGGCAGACCCGCCTGGGCGACAACCTCAGGTCCGAGGGCGAGACGCAGAGTGCTGTAGGTCAGGATGCAGGTAGCCCAGAAGAGGCCCATGGCGGATGCGACGACGACGTCGCAGGCTGTTGGGTCTGATCGGCCGCGCGCCTGGAGGTCTGCGAGCTCGGCCTGAGGGGACAGGTTGTCTAGCCACCAGGTCAGTTCCCGATCGATGCGCCAGCACTCTGCGATGAGTCTGCTGCGCTTCTCCTCTTTCTCGTCGCCTGGCGCGCAGTCTCGCACGGAGTCGAGGTCCTCCAAGAGGCCTGGTATGTCGGTAAATACGTCGACCAGGACGTCCCTCGGGGACTTGGGTTGCGTCCTCCATGGGACGGTCTTCCAGACGGGGTGGCTTAGTGGACACTTCCTCCGTTGCTTGATGTGAGATATCACCTGGTGAGGTTAGCCTTGCTTGGCCGACTACAGTGTCTATGCATCACGTCCGACATACCAGATGCACCCGCGCCGAGCAGAAGAGCCGGTGAGCATGACCGTTGGTGTGGCTGCCGGGCCTCCGCTGTGCCACCAAAGCCATCTCACCCATGGTATGGCCTTCCCAACTTTGGGCTTGCGAGATTCCTCTTCGCTCCCGGTCATCGGCGCCGTACAAGAGCTTCAAGTACGTCTCATGTTAGCCCGGAGCCTCCTCAACCAGACGGCAGAAGGAAGAACGCACCTCGTACAAACCAAGGATCCTCGTAGCAACCATGAGCGCGTCCGACCTCCACCTCGTCGGATGCCGCAGCGCAAGATTCGTCTCGCTAAGCGCGCGGCAGTAGAACCGCAGCCCGTCGTCGACCATCCACTGTTGTCCGTCCCGGCGCCCGACAGTGCCGAGACTAAT
>WIGM01001111.1:0-12957 GCA_014235935.1 Colletotrichum musicola
ATCTTAAGAGTAACTCGTATCTAGTAGGTTACTTAGGCCACTACTATTCTATTAAAGTCGTTAAGTACTAATAGATTGTTAAGTTTCTCTCTTTTTATTCCTATATATTCTACTAACTTCTAAACTATTTATAGTATTATTGAAAGAGAGATATCTACTCTAGTATTATAAAGTACTTTTATCTTTAGACTAATTCTATTTACTAAGAGTTTAATAGGAATAGTAAATAAGTTTAATTTAAGTAATTTATTAACTTTAGTTATTTATAGTATATAAACTATTTAGGAGACTTTGAATAGTCCTAAAAGTTTTTTAAGTCGCTCGAAGAGTTATTATCTAAATCGCTAGGATCTTTTATAGGATTTACGTCCTCCTTATCTAAGTAATATACTATATTAGCGATATTCTTTCTCTTAGGGGAATTATAGTTAATATAACTACTCTTTATATAGAAGAAGTACGGTCCAGCATTTTTTATTACTGGCCTAGTATTCTCTACGACTAAGGACTTCTCTAATAGTAGGTTAGTATTCTTAACCTCTTGCTTAGGCTTATAGCGCCCTATGAGTTGCTTGTGTGAGCGGTGGTGTGTTCTATACTTAGGAGGCGAGCGGTCTCGTTTTACCTACTTCTTCTTTCAACGTTCCTTATAGGCCCTCTACTAGGAAAATACCGCATTAGTAACGCAGTTATAAAATACCTTATATAAGATATTAGGATCCTTAGAGTCGGTAAAAAGGTTTGGATTAAGATCTATAAGGATATAGTCTAGTAGAGTACTTTTACGTTCTCTTTTAACGATATTTACTTTATTAACTAAACTATTAACCTTATTAATAAATTAATATATATTAAGTATCTTATCCCCTAGGTTATACTTTAGCTTAGTAAGCTCTACTCGGGCCTTAGTACTTTAGTTAGTATTATAGTAAACTATTGTTAATATAGCGATTATCTTAGCTATAGACTTAAATAGATTCTTAATAGAGCTATACCGAGACTCGAGTAGATCGATAGGATAATCCTCTAAATAGTTATAGATAAGAGCTATACGATCGTACTCTATTTTAAAGGTCTAAAGGTCTTTATAGCACTTATTAGCGAGCTTAATAATCTATCTATCAAAAAGCTCCTTATCTCTACTAAAGATACTAGGATCGTAGCGGGACTCGTAGGTAGTTACTAGGTACTTCTTATTCTCTAAGTCTTAGTTTGTTCCAAATAGCTTAAACGCATCAAGGGCGGCAAAGCCCGTAGGCTTAAATACGGTACTACTAAAGACACTCTCGGCTAGGGTAATAGATCGGGCATTACAGTCGTTAATATCAATCTAGTTACTCTATATAGTCTCTAGCTAATTAAGGCAATCTAATAGGACTTAGTATTACTCTAGAGTAGGAACTAGTATTCTAGATTACGTTTAACTTCCTCTAGACATATTATCTCGTAGCCGATTAGAAGGAGATATTTCGCTAGTTTCTTCTCGAGGCGTATTATTTTGCGCGGGGTTCGGGTCTATAGCAATGATCTTATTTAGTTTACTGGGATCTTGTTATTCGGTGGGCTACTCGTAAGCTACCTCAAGGCTTTTAGAAGCTGAGTCGTATTCTTCAGGCTCGTCTACTTCTATACTAGTAACTGGCTTATCTAGCTCTGGGTTACTATGGGTAGGAGCGGGCTCGTCTGGCTCTATGCTCACTGGGGCGGCGGTTATTTCGCTTTCTGCCGAATCGTCGTCGAGCTAGGTAATGTCGTTACCGGTGTCACAGCTCGAGCCTGGTGGGCTCGATGGAAGCCCGACCGCCAGACAAGCTGACTCATTCTCCGCCCATACCGCCAGTCACGTGGACTCGCGCACGGCACTGTGTAGTTAACTGAAGATTCTAATACGTCCTAGAAGTAGCTTTTCGAGCTACTTCTCGTTAATAGAACCTGACCTACCTGTAGGGCCTACGCCCGTCTATAGTAATAGAATCTGTTTGTCCGAATCTACTACTACCTTCCAAGTCTCCCTGCCCGCTAGAGCTCCGACTATGATATTAAGTAGTTCTTTTATAGGACTCTAGACATACTTTACTACTGCTAAAATGACCGACTTCCCGCGTCCACCCTTTTAACCATAAGATATAAACACCTTCGCCTAGTATATATTAAAGTACCCCGACCCCTAGTACGACTATATCCTTAGGGTAAACGAATATATTAAAAAAATCACTAACTAGTACTCTATAATACTCTAAAAGATTACTAAATTTAATAACCGAGCTATACTTATAGAAACCTAAGTTATTACTATCCACTCTAATACGAACTAGTTCTAAAGGGAACTTATAGAGACCTAGGGAGTAGTTAAGAACCTCTAGACTACTTTTAATAAAAAGGACGATACTATCCTTACTATCTAATTTAAAATATAAAGAACCCTTAAGACTTATTTATTTATTATAAGTAACTCTAATCCCCCTCTAAGGAAAGGAGTTAAGGTCCTAATAGTTATACCTATAGGCGAGATTATACCTATTACTTCCTAATCTATTTTTTCTACTTAAGTTTCTAAAAGAATCCCTAATCCTAAACCCTTTAAGGGCGACTATACTAACCTCTAATACTTTACTACCTAAATTCACTAAAACCTATTTATTAATATTAACTAATTCTCCAACCCCTAGAGCTATATAAGCTATATAACTAGCTACCTAAGTAGCCTCTTATATACCTAAATCTTACTATATATTACTAACGGGACTTATATACTCACTAATTACTAATAAATACTCCTTATTCTTAAAAATAAATATAGGGACCCTAACTAAGTATATAATACTTATAACGAACTATACTGTCTGAGATAGAAGAACTATGACTTTACCTCTTTTTTCGCCGAGTTCTACTATCTAGCCCTAGAAGGCGAGATAAAGGAAGATTCTCTCCCTATAATACTAGAATAAGTCTTATCCTTTAAACTAAAGAGTATACTACTATACTATGACCCTCCCCAAAGAGACTACTACTATCTCGTTACTTTTTATTAGGACCTAGATAACTACCTTTAGCTTTATACCCCCCCGACTCGAACTACTAGACTCCCGTTCCCTAACGACCCCCGTACCGCCATCAAAAACTACTCCCCCCCGAGGGGGCACCCAGTCTCCCCTTACTAGTACCCTCTACCCCCTAGGAACCTAATAGACCTTAACCGTTAGACCTACTACTCACCAAACCACAAAAAAAACTACCTCTACTACCACTATAGCTCTACTAACTACTTAATCTACAACTACTTACGATCTAATATACGTCCCCTGTCCGTATATTGAGGCTACTTCGATAACCGCTACTTATCCCAAACTCCCTATAATAGTTCCCGCCCCCGTTCTAACTTTAAATATTCTCGTTTAGTAAATAGAGTAAGTTTAGACTAAGTTATAACTAGGCTTTACTTACTAAAGTACTAACTTACTACTTTTAAATATTATATATTTCTATATATAAAACTCTAATTAAATATAAGGGTAACTAATGCTCGAATCTAATAATTGTCCCTATAGAGCTCTACGATAGAGACTATAAGGTCCCTTCCTATACTATAATCGATAGTGGTATAGAGGGAAAAGTCTTTATAGATAAAGGATAGGTCTAAGATTAAGGTTTTATACTTAAACTTCTAAAAAAGAGCTTTAAACTTAAAGTTTTTAATAGAGAACTTATAAACTCTAGACTTATTACTTACTATATAAGGATAAGTTTTTATATTAACGACTATTATTAAAAGAACGCCTTTTTTTTATTACTCGCTTCGTTAGTTTCCCTATTATCCTAGGAATACTCTAGTTAAAATAATATGATCTAATAATAGGGTTTGTTTCTTATATTATTTAGTTTAATAGTAAATACTACTACTACTATTATAATACGCCCAAGAAACTATCCCATTTTTAGACCCTTTAGAGGGTTCTAGAGAAGTTATAACTTAAAAATATCCCAAAGTCTACTAACCTGTCCCGCCTAGACATCTACCCGGTCTCACTAAGAGCTGCTACTATATACGTATAAAGGAAAGGCTACTAGTTATACGCCACTATCCTTGAATAAGTAGAAGAAGTACTAGCTACTACTCCAGAAGGACTACTACGTCTACTACTTAAGATAAAGGACTTTGTAGATATCTTCTTACTAAAGGAAGCTAATAAGCTCCCACTATACTAACCGTTCGATTACTATATAGAACTAAAGCCTAACTAGAAACTACCGTTTAGTCCCTTATATAGAATAAACTATATTAAACTCTAAGTTCTAAAAGAGTAGTTAGAGGAGAACTTAAAAAAAGGATTTATTCGTCCTAGTAATTTATCTACTATTTTACCTATCCTATTTATTAAAAAACTAGGAAGAGGCCTCTACTTTTATATTAACTACTATACCCTAAATAATATAACCATTAAGGACTAATACTTACTACTCCTTATAAAAGAGATACTAAATAACCTAGTTAGAATAAAGTACTTTACTAAGATTAATATTATCTCTACCTTTAATAACCTATATATAAAGAAGGGAAAAGAATACCTAACAGTATTCCAAACATAGTTTGGACTCTATAAATTGCTCGTTATACTCTTTAGAATAACTAGAGCCCCCACAATATTCTAGAGGTTTATTAACTACTCATTAAGAGAATACTTAGATACCTTTTGTACTACTTATTTAGACAATATCTTAATCTATAACCGCACGAGAATGGAATATATTAAGTATATATACCTTATCCTTAAACACTTTAGAAAAGTGGGCCTATATACAAAAATCTTAAAGTACAAGTTCTTTATCTATAAAACTAAATTCTTAGACTTAATTATTAGGAAGGATAGGATTAGAATAGATCTTAATAAGATTAAGATAATTACTCACTAGAAAACCCCGACTTATCTAATAAATATCTAAGTTTTTATAGAGTTTAAAAACTTTTATTACTATTTTATTAGAAAGTTTTTAAAAATTATTAAACTACTAGTTAATTTAATAAAAAAAGATATAAACTTTATTTAGAGTAAAGACTATTAAGAGACCTTTAATTCCTTTAAGAAAAGTTTTACTATTATACTTATCCTAGTATTGTTCGACTAAACAAAAGATATTATCCTTAAGATAAATATATTAGACTACGTCTCTATAGGAGTCCTTTCCTAGATAGGAGATAATGGACTGTTCTACTTAGTTACGTTCTTCTTTAAAAAACACTCGGCTACTAAATATAACTACAAGATCTATAATAAAGAACTCCTAGCTATTATCTACTACTTTAAAGAATAGTACTCCGAGCTGGAGGTAGTGCCCTCGCCAATTAAAGTCCTAATAAACCACAAGAACCTAGAATACTTTACTACGACCCGACTACTAAACTACTAATAGGTCCACTAGTCCAAGTTCCTTTCACACTTTAACTTTAAAATTATATACTATCTAGGAAAGTTAGGTACTAAATTAGACGCCCTAACTAGGAAGTTAGAAGACTTATCTTAAAAAGGGGATAAACGACTATTATACTAAAGCTAGACTATTCTTAAAAAAGAGAATATCGACCCACAAATCCACCTAAACCCACTTTACTTCCCTATAAACCTGTCTATACTATTCGACTAAGTCTACGACTCTAATAATATAGTCCAGTCTATTATCTAAGCCCTAAAGAACAACGCCGCCCACCACCCAAAAATTACTCTAGCCGACTATCGCCTAGAAGATAACTACCTACTATACCTAGGCCGCCTGTACGTACCCGACTCTAACGACCTAAGAGTAGAACTCCTCTATCGGCACCATAAAAACAGGACGGCCGGCCACACCGGCCGCACTAATACTTATAACTTACTAAGCTAGAACTATTACTAGCCTAGTATACTATTATATATCGAGCATTAGATTAAGAACTGCTACACCTATCAACACTTTAACACCTATAAAGAAAAATAATAAGGCATCTTTAAACCACTACCTATCCCTAAAAAAGTATAAAGGGATATTTTTATTAATTTTATCATATACCTACCACTTAGTTAAGGATACAATGCGATTATGACTGTTGTCGACTGCCTAACTAAGATAAGGTACCTAATCCCCTATATAGGAACTTATGACTCTAAAAAAACTACCCACCTATTGTCACGGTCGGGGCTCTAGCGGGCAGGGAGACTCGGGAGGCGGCGGTAGATTCGGGCGAACAGATTCTATTACTATAGACGGGCATAGGTCCTATAGGTAGGTCAGGCTCTATTAACAAGAGGTAGCTCGAAGAGCTACCTCCAGAACGTATTAGAATCTTTAGTTAACTATATAGTACCGTACGCAAGTCTACGTAACTAGCGGTATAAGCGGGGAATAAGTCAGCTTATCTAGTGGTTAGGCTTCTATCAAGCCTACTAGGCTTGAGTTATAATAGTACCCCCCTCCTCTAAGGCGAAGCTCTAGTAAGCCAAGGGAGTATTCAAATAGGGCTAGGTTTTTTAGAGTAGTGATAGTAAAAGTTATCGACTACTTTGTATACGTTCTTTAAGTAGCTTATAGGTATTTTAGTTAGTTTATTATAGTTAGTCTATTTAATAGTATACTTTAGGTAAGGGCGGTCTTAGCCACAGCGTTCCTAATAAAAATCTAGGATATTATCGACTTCAAATTCTTCTAGGCTGTCTACTTTGATAGGCGGGGGCGGTAGTTACTACTAGCCTAGTAATAGATTGTTAGTAGTAGGGTAGAGTAGGTTAATATAGAATACTAGGTATATTTTTATAGAGGGCGGGAGTTCTAGTTTATAAGTATAGGAACTTATCTCTTTAACGACGCAAAAGGGTCTAAGGTTCTTCTAATTGAGTTTTTTCTATAACTAGAGTATCTTAATATTTTAGGAGTCTAGCTAAATAAACTAGTCTATTTAGTAGTAGTAGGTAGGCTGGTAGTAGCGGTTTGTTTAATCTTTATAGTGGGTGCGGGATGTAGTACTCTTAGTTCTTAGGTATTCTAAGATAGTAGCTATTTTGTGGGTAAAGGCTTTAGTATTTTGGGTTCCTAGAGATGGATTGTTTGACGTTAGGGGTTCGGCTCCTAAGTATAGGTAGAACCCGTAGTTAACGAAGAACGGAAAGACTCCTATTATCTTAGAGTAGTACGAGTTAACTGTGAACTTAGCTAGTAGGAGCTAGTTAGGCTAGTTATCTTATAGGTAGCCTACGTAGGCTTATAGATACTATTTAGTAATAGAGTTTATTCTCTTAGTCTAGCCATTAGTCTATGGGTAGTAGGCGGTAGAGAGAAGTCCCTAGATATTGAGCTATTTGTTTAGATGTTTGCAAAAGGTCGAGGCGAACTAGGGGCCTCTATTAGATATTATAGTAGTCAGCAGGCCGTACAGTTTCCAGACGTTCTTCAGGTATAGGCGGGCAGTTTCTTTAGAGTCGCAGGTTCCCATATAGGGGATCAGGTACCTCATCTTGGTTAGGCGGTCGATAACGGTCATAATTATATCGTATCCTTAGCTGAGCAGTAGGTACGTAATAAAATCGATAAAAATATCCCTCTATACTCTCTCAAAAACGGACAGTAGTTTAAGGACGCCTTATTATCTCTCTCTATAGGCGTTAGAGCGTTAGTAAGTATAGCAGTTCTTAATCTAACGCTCGACGTATAACAGCATACCAGGCCAGTAATAGCTTCGACTCAGCAAGTCATAGGTATTAGCGCGGCCGGCGTAGCCAGCCGTCCTATTTTCGTAGTACCGACAGAGGAGTTCTACTCTCAGGTTATTGGAGTTGGGTACGTATAGGCGGCCTAGGTACAGCAGGCGGTTATCTTCCAGGCGGTAGTTAGCTAGGGTGATCTTTAGGTAGTAGGTAGCGTTATTCTTTAGGACTTGGATAATAGACTGGACTATATCGTTAGAGTTATAGACTTAGTCGAACAGTACGGATAGGTTTATAGGGAGGTAAAGTAGGTTTAGGTAGATTTATAGGTCGATATTCTCCTTCTTAAGAACAGTCTAGCTCTAGTATAACAGTCGTTTATCCCCTTCTTAAAGTAAGTCTTTTAACCTCCTAGTTAGGGTATCCAGTTTAGCGCCCAACTTTCCTAGGCAGTATGTGATTTTAAAGTTAAAGTATAAGAGGAACTCGGACTAGTAGGCCTATCGGCAGTTCAGTAGTCGGGTCGTAGTAAAGTATTTTAGGTTCTTGTAGTCTATCAGGACTTTAATCGGCAAGAGCGCTGCCTCCAGCTCAGAGTGCCATTCTTCGAAGTAGTAGATAATAGCTAGGAGTTCCTTATTATAGATCTCGTAATTACATTTAGTAGCTAAGTATTTCTTAGAGAAGAACGTAACTAGGTAGAGTAGTCCGTTATCTCCTATCTAGGAGAGGACTCCTATAGAGACGTAGTCTGATGCGTCCGTCTCGAGGACAATATCTTTTGTCCAGTCGAACGGTACTAGGATAGGTACGACGGTAAAGCTTTCCTTAAGGGAGTCAAAGGCCTCTTAACAGTCTTTGCCCCAAGTAAAGTTCGTATCTTTTCTCATTAGGTTAACTAGTAGTTTAATAATTTTTAAAAAATCTCTAATAAAACAGTAATAGAAGTTTCTAAACCCTATAAAAACTTAAATATTTGTTAAATAGGTCGGGGTTTTCTAGTTAGTAATCGTCTTAATCTTATTAGGATCTATTCTAATCCTATCCTTCCTAATAATTAGGCCTAGGAACTTGGTTTTGTAGACAAAGAACTCGTACTTCGAGATTTTTGCATACAGGCCCGCTTCCCTAAGGCGTTTAAGGACAAGGTGTACGTACTTAATGTGTTCCGTTCTCGTGCGGCTGTAGATCAGGATGTTGTCCAGGTAGGCGGTATAGAAAGTGTCTAGGTATTCTCTTAGCGAGTAGTTAATAAACCTCTGGAACGTCGTGGGGGCTCTAGTCATCCCAAAGGGTATAACGAGCGATTTGTAGAGTCCGAACTGTGTTTAGAATGCCGTTAGGTATTCCTCTCCCTTCCTCATACGTAGGTTGTTAAAGGTAGAGATAATGTCAATCTTAGTGAAGTACTTCATTCCAGCCAGGTTGTTCAGTATCTCCTTCGTAAGGGGCAGTGGGTATCGGTCCTTAACGGTCATATTATTCAGAGTATAGTAGTCGACGTAAAAGTAGAGGCCTCCTCCTAGCTTCTTAACGAACAGGACGGGTAAAGCGGCGGGCGAGCTACTAGGGCGGATAAATCCTTTCTTTAGGTTCTCCTCTAACTACTCCTTTAGAGCCTAGAGTTCAGTATAGTTTATTCCATATAGGGGACCAAACGGCAGTTTCTAGTCGGACCTTAGTTCCACGTAGTAGTCAAACGGTCAGTACAGCGGGAGCTTATCGGCTTCCTTTAGTAAAAAGATATCCACAAAGTCCTCTATCTCAGGCGGCAGGCGTAGTAGTCCTTCCAGAGCAGTAGCTAGCACTTCTTCCACTTGTTCGAGGGTAGCGGCATACAACTAGCAGCCTTTCCTTCGTACGTACATAGCAGCAATTCTTAGCGAGACCGGGTAGATATCTAGGTAGGACAGGTCAGCGGGCTTCGGGATGTTTTCGGGTCGTGACTTCTCTAGAACCCTCTAGAGGGTCCAGAGATAGGATAGTTTCTTAAGCGTATTACAGTAGTAGTAGTAGTATTCGTTATTAAACTAGATAATATAGGAAGTGAACCCTATTATTAGGTCGTGTTATTTTAACTAGGGCATTCCTAGGATAATAGGGAAACTAGCGAGGTAGGTAATAAAAAAAAAGGCGTTTTTTTAGTAGTAGTCGTTAATATAGAGGCTTATCCTTATATAGTAGGTAATAGGTCTAGAGTTCGTAGGTTCTCTATCAAAGACTTTGAGTTCGAAGCTCTTCTTTAGAGGTTCGAGTATAAGACCTTAGTCTTAGGCCTATCCTTTATTTATAAAGGCTTTCCCCTCTATACTACTATCGATTATAGTATAGGAGGGGACCTTATGGTCTCTATCGTAGAGCTCCACGGGGACAATTATCGGGTTCGAACGTTAGTTACCCTTATACTCAATTAGGGTTTTATATATAGAGATATGTGATATTTAGAGGTAGTGAGTTAGTACTTTAGTGGGCAAAACCTAGTTATAACTTAATCTAGATTTATCCCGTTTATTAAATAAAAACGTTTAGAATTAAAATAGGGGTAGGAGTTATTATAAGGAGTTTAGAACGAGTAGTAATTATTAAGGTAGCTTTAATATATAGGTAGGGGACGTATATTAGGTCGCGAGTAGTTATAGATTAAGTAGTTAGTAGAGCTATAGTAGTAGTAGAAGTAGTTTTTTTTATGGTTTGGCGAGCGGTAGGTCTAATAGCTAAGGTCTATTGGGTCCCTAGGGGGCAGAGGGTACTAGTGAGGGGAGACTGGGCGCCCCCTTAGGGGGGAGTAGTTCTTAATGGTAGTACGGGGGTCGTTAGGGAACGGGGGTCTAGTAGTTCGAGTCGGGGGAGTATGAAGCTAAAGGCGGTTATCCAGGTCCTAGTAGAAGGCAGCGAGACAGTAGTAGTCTCCTTAGGGAGGGTCATAGTATAGTAATATACCCTTTAGTTTAGAGGATAGGACTTGTTCTAGCATTATAAGGAAGGAATTTTTCTTTATCTCGCCTTTTAGGACCAGGTAGTAAAACTTAGTAAAAAAAGAAGTAAAGTTACAATTCTTCTATCTCAGATAGTATAGTTCGTTATAGGCGTTACATACCTAGTTAGGGTCCCTATATGTATTCTCGAGGATAAGGAGTACTTATTAGTAATTAGTGAGTATATAAGTTCCGTTAGTAATATATGGTAAGATTTGGACGTATAGGAGGCCACTTAGGCGGCTAGTTATGTAGTTTATATGGCTCTAGGGGTTAGGGAATTGGTCGGTATTAATAGATAGTTTCTAGTGAATTTGGGTGGTAAAGCGTTAGAGGTCGGTATAGTCGCCCTTAAAGGGTTTAGGATCGGGGATTCTTTTAGAAACTTGGGCAAAAGAGATAAGTTAGGAAGTAATAAGTGTAATCTTGCCCATAGGTATAGCTATTGGGGCCTTAGCTCCTTTCCTCAGAGGGGGATCAGGGCTACTCACAGTAGGCAAACGAGCCTTAACGGCTCTCTATGTCTCGAGTTAAGTAGTAAGGATAGTGTCGTCCTTCCTATTAAGGGTAGCCTAGAGGTTCTTAACTACTCCCTAGGCCTCTATAAGTTCCCTTTAAAACTAGTTTATATTAAAGTAGATAGTAGTAACTTAGGCTTTTATAAGTATAGCTCGGTTATTAGATTCGGTAATCTTTTAGAGTATTATAGAGTACTAGTTAGTAATTTTCTCGATATATTCGTTTACCCTAAAGATATAATCATACTAAGGGTTGGAGTACTTCGATATATACTAGGTGAAGGCGTTTATGTCTTACGATTAAAAGGGCGGACGCGGAAAGTCGGTCATTTCGGCAGTAGCAGGGTACGTCTAGAGTCCTGTAAAGGAGCTACTTAATATTACGGTCGGGGCTCTAGTGGGCAGGGAGACTCGGGAGGTAGTAGTAGATTTAGATAAATAGATTCTATTACTATAGACGGGCGTAGGTCCTATAAGTAGGTTAGGCTCTATTGACGAGAGGTAGCTCGAAGAGCTACCTCCAGGACGTATTAGAATCTTCGGTTAACTACACAGTGCCGTACGCGAGTCCATGTGACTGGCGGTATGGGCGGGGAATGAGTCAGCTTGTCTGGCGGTCGGGCTTCCATCGAGCCCGCCAGGCTCGAGCTGTGACACCTATACTTAAAGAACGTCTGGAAACTGTATGGCCTGCCGACTACTGTAATATCTAATAGAGGCCCCTAGTTCGCCTCGGCCTTTTGTGAATATTTGAATAAATAGCTCGATATCTAGGGACTTCTCTCTACTACCTACTACCTACAGACCGATAGCTAGACCGAAAGAGTGAACTCTATTACCGAACAGTATCTATAAGCCTACGTGGGCTACCTACAAGACAACTGGCCTAACTGGCTCCTACTAACCGAGTTCATAACTAACTCGTACTACTCCAAGATAATAAGAGTCTCCCTATTCTTTACTAACTATAGGTTCTACCCGTACCTAGAAGCTGAACCCCTAACGTTAGACGATCCATCTCTAAGAACCCAAAATACTAAAGCCTTTACTTATAAAATAGTTACTATTTTAGAATACCTAAGAACTAAGAGTACTATATCCTATACCTACTATAAAAATTAAGTAAACTACTACTACTAGTCTACCCACTACTACTAAGTAAACTAGTTTATTTAGCTAAACTCCCAAAATATTAAGATACTCTAGCTATAGAAAAAACTCGATTAAAAGAACCTTAGACCCTTCTATATCGTTAAGGAAATAAGCTCCTACACTTACAAACTAGAACTCCTACCCTCTATAAAGATATACCTAGTGTTCTACGTTAACCTACTCTGCCCTACTACCGACGATCCATTACTAGGCTAGCGGTAACCGCCGCCCCCACCCGTCGAAGTAGACAGCCTAGAAGAATTCAAAATCAACGATATCCTAGATTCCTATTAGGAACGCCACAACTAAGGTCGCCCTTACTTAAAGTATACTATTAAATAGACTAACTACGATAAACCAACCAAAATACCTATAAGTTACTTAGAGAACGTACGCGAGGTGGTCGATAACTTCTACCGTTACTACCCTAAGAAACCCGGCCCTACCTAAATACCCCCTTGGTTTGCTAGAGTTTCGCTTTAGAGGAGGGGGGTACTATCATAGCTCGAGCCTGGCGGGCTCGATAGAAGCCCGACCGCTAGACAAGCTGACTCATTCTCCGCCTATACCGCCAGTCACGTGGACTCGCGCACGGCACTGTGTAGTTAACCGAAGATTCTGACACGTCCTGGAGGTAGCTCT